>DF237915.1:8511-22974 GCA_000708835.1 Klebsormidium nitens | reverse complement strand
CCAGCCTCTCCGTGAGTGGAAACACAGCAGACAGAACTTGGAAGCATCAAGCAACACTTTTACAAAGAGGCGCTCTCACGTGTCTTCCTTGTCTGTTGGCTGCAAAGCTTGCCCATGGTTTCCGCACATGTGTAAGCAGACTGACAGCCGTAAGTGTATTCAGTCCAACGGCGTGCTAGCTAGCCCCGCCGTCACATCAACGCGCTGCGTCCCCCTATCTCTGCCAACGTTCCTGAGGCTGGCCAGCTCCTTGTACTCTGCAAACCCGAGCGTCCTTGCGCCGATGACATCGTATGCTTCTTGAGTCAGCCCCCCTGACCGCCGTACCTTCTGAGCGGGCTCAATGTACGGCTCGACGTTCACCACGTGCCCAGCTTTCGCGACCTGCATCTGGAATTCCTGCAGCAAGCCGGCATCCGAGTTGCGCCGCTCAGCTTCTGTGTGCCCCAGCGTACGAAAGAGAGGCCCGTCCTCGACCAATCGGACCGTTCCCCTCCCACTCTCAAAGCGAGAGGGTACCCGGCGCCAGGCGACCGTTGTGCGAAGGCTACAAGCTTGGAGAAACTGGAGTGTCTCCGCTGTTGTCACACGCAGCGGTGGAGGAAACAACCCAGGCTGCCCACCCTGCATGATCGACAAAGCAATATTCAGGCCTCGCCCAAGCAAGGTTGACTTGGAGTGCAGCAAATCATTGCAGGCAATGATGTGAAGCCAAGAGTGAACCTGCAGGAACCACATGCGTATAGATCTCAATCAAACAAGCTAATCACACCAGATTACTTTGGCTTTTGTGGTGTGCCCTTTTGATGCCAGCAGCTCGTGGCTTTCACAAGCTTACCCTAATTTCGGTAGGCCATCGAAGTAGCCTAGAGGTCAAAGTCGCGCGGGCTTCTCTACGAAGAACACTTTGCAAACAAGGAATCTCACCTTGCCCTTTCCCTTCTTGCAACGAGAACCGTGACGATTTGTAGCTGCCAGCTTGGCACGACGAGGCACTTCCAGAGGTACCCCACTGGCCACTTGCTCGTCAAGTCGCTCTCTGTCGTCGTCGTCTGACTGCGCCTGAAGAATGAGGTTTTAAGTTTCAATGTCAGAAGGCGGTTGACGGTGGTATGAATCAAATGTAATCGCTTGAGGTAACCAGGCTGTTCTACTGAAGAACGTGTACCAGATTTTGCTTGTCTCTCTTTAGAATAGTAAAAGGCGATTCTTGGTACCACGCAATCAATTACAGAAGCTAGGCATAGCCGTTCCTGCAGTGATGTACCGAGATTCGCCAGTTTCTCTCTAAAAAAGTAAAAGGCAAACCTTGGTACATGCTGTCAATCACAAAAGCTAGCCGCCCAACAAACCACTGAAGCTAGCCGCCCCACAAACCATAGGCATGGCCGTTCCTGCAGTGACCGAGAATCGCCTGTTTCTGTCTAGAAAAGTAAAAGGCAAATCTTGGTACAACACTACCTGTAACACTTTCATGATGAACATCGAAATGGATCAATAGAGACTAAACCATTACTCCCGACCTGCTCGGAAAGAAACCCTATCAGAAGCAATCCAAAAGCATTCTTTAACAAACCAGAAGCATAGCAAGCTGGCACGTACCTCGGGACTCACGTCATCCTCCGCGTCCTGATCCAGCTCTGACTGTGTTGGTGACGCCGCAGCGCTCTCCTGCATCAAATGGATCGAAGCAGCTCAGGGGTTAGAACTTCAGCATAGAGTCCACGTGAAAGGGGGCTTCAAAAGGCACATCTAACATCGATAATCCGACGTTCAATCCTGCTTGGATATAGCAAATGTGCAGTGTCGACAGGCGAGACAACGCAAGTTCACAATCGAGTCAACATTGATCGCTTACTCTGTCATGGAGACGCGAAGTCAATGCACGAGCGGACTTACTAGCCTGTCTAGAGCAACCACGACAGAAGGATCACTTACCAGCCCTTCTGCATGTGCCAACGGGACCACGCGGGCACCGTCGAGCCGCACAGAGATGCCTGACTGCACGAAGCAGTGCACTACGGGGCTTTTCGTCTGGCGGACCCTCAATGAAGCCTGCCAAACAGCCCGAGCTGTCGTGCTCTTCTTGCACATGTATAGGTACTTGCTGTGAAACCAAGCCTCGTCGAAGTTCACCCCCGCCTCGACTGAAGGGCTGTACATCAGCAGTCGAACCTTCCAGTTGACCCTTACGTTCTCGAGTAGAGCTCAACGTTGTCCCCCCCGCTCATTGCTCTATGAATCAGGATGTTCCGATCCGGGTCGAGCCCCAGAGTGTCCTGGACTCCCTGACTCGTAACCCGATCACGAATCCTATCCAAGATGCGGGCCGACATACTGACAACAACAACGTTCTTATTGGCCGACAAATCGTCAACGATACGATCCAGCCATCGCACTTCGTCTTTACCGACCTGAAACGTGAGAGGCACCTGCAGCGCAATTCAAGTCAAGGTTCAGAACGAGTGAACAATGGATATATCAATAACATCAATCATTGTCACCGAGGCAGGCTGCTCCTTGCAAGTTGTGATTCATTGAAGCTCTACAGAACACCAATGCACATTGTACGGATGCTAACACAGCACCAAAACGAAGCGAGGCGCAACCAAGCAACTTTACATATGCAGGTCTCGACCCATATCAGGGCAGTCGAACCAAATGCGTGGGAACAGCAAGGATGCAACCCAGAATTCGAACGAAGACTCAAAGCATGCTCGAATCGAGGGCAGACCTACATGGAGCAAGAGAACCCACCTGAGCCCGTCGCATGTTGATTACGAGCTTCCCTGGTACCCTTGCCAGCTGGAAGAAGTCGTGCTCGCGTTGGCCGTAGCCGTCGTCCATCGCCAGGACGCGCTTGGCCTTCTGCACGATCTCGAGGAACAGCTCGCCGGTTTCCAGGCCGCACCGCAAGGTCGCAGAAGACAGATGCGCCAGAATGCTGGCGGCCTCGTCCAGAATGACGAGGTCGAAAGGGGCGACCTCGCCGATCCCGTGCGGACGCAAGCCGAGGAGGCTGTCCACCTGAACTACTACCCAGGGGAACTTGCCCCGGTTTTGAAGCGCAGTTTGGAAGTCGTTGGGGTCGTCGGGATCAGGGAACAACTCGTCGTTGTAGTCTGCTTTCAGATCGAGGTAGTTTGCAGCACCCGGAAAGCGCTTCTTCAGATCTTTGGCTTTGCGCAACCCGATATGTGATCATGAGTATCTTGAGCAGGCGGCCATTGACTTGGCAAAAGATCTCCTCGACTACCCTACTGCAAAACTCCGTCTTGCCCGTGTTAACCGCAGAGCGGATGGCAAGCAGCTGAAAAGCCCCCGCAAGCCACCTGCAAGTACCATAGAGTTCGTCAGATTATACACGGCAGCTCTCCTCAGTCTAGAATGAAATGAAAGGGGCCCAAAGCACACTCGAATCTCCCTGTAGCCGGAGCACTGAGGGGAAGTTCTTCTTCTTCTTCAAGATCAGAACACACGGCGACTGATTCCGATGCTTTTCGAAAACATGCAAGGGGGAGAAAGCGCGCATTTGCTCAACTTGCAGGCAAGGTATGTTTCCAACCTGTATAAGAGTGGATAAGCATGCAGCGAAAACGATTTCAAACTGCGGGACCTTTCAGTGCACAGGCTTAACGGATTGGATCAGCAAGTGTACACCAAGTCCTACAATCTTGTCACGATGGATGGAAATGCAGATCGTCCTCGTGCCAAGAGTGCACAGACATGTACCACAAGTCAGCCGTTCTTCTCTTAAAGACAAGATCCTCAATACGAATGTACAAAATCAGCATTTGAGTCAGGTAGTCTCGTGCTCAAGTGAAGACACAAAGTCAAACAAATACCTACTCGTTAGCCACAGTGTTGAGCTTGAAAGCATTTGTGGCCTGCGCCTGACCCCGGGCCACTTCGCTCAGAAGCTCGGGGCTGGATGCCTGGGGGTCCCGCTGGAGATACTGCATGTCCACACAGACGGCCCCAGAGTCGTAGGTGATGTCGTCCTCGAACAGGTCCCCGAGGTAGAAGGCCTTGGTCCGGCAGGGTGACTCTGACCCCCCGCCTTCGACGTTGGTGCAGAAACATAGGGCATATATCTTGCTATTTGGGGTCAGATGACAGGTGAGGTTCTGATGGTTCTCGTGGATGCGATCGGTGTAGCAAGGCTCTAAGCGATCAAAGTAGTTGAACCGATCGGGGCCCTCCTCGTAGGCAGTGGGGTGCAGCCGCTCTCTGAGCAACTGCAGCATGCGGGCTCTAACGAAAGCCCCATTCTGTGGAGTTCGCCCGGTCCCCTCGCGGGTCATGTGCTGAGGGGTTCTGAACCCCCGATGCATATTTTTAGGCAGCTGGAACGGCAGTTTGATCTCCTCGCAAGCCTGCAGCACAGTTCGACAACACATGATCAGCAATAGTAGCATACAGGCGCACAGAGGAAAGGGAGCTCTTTCAGGAGCTGAAGTGATCAGAAAAGGCCACCTCCTCACAAAGATAGGTTGAAAGGAAAACTGGGCCCTGGGCCCAGTGAAAGCAAAGTCAGTAAAGCGACTGTAAACAGCGAACCGATGTGTCTGGTACAACAGGTGGATTAGAAGCAAATCCTCCCGACAATAAGAAAGAACAATGGCTGAGAAGCTGGTTGGCACAAACCAGCTGGTTAGGAAGCTGGTTGACAGCAAAACGAAGACTTAGGAGGCTGGTTAGCAGCAAACCGGCTGGTTAGGAGGCTGGTTAGCAGCAAAACGAAGAAGTAGCAGGCTGGTTAGCAACTAAAAAAGCTGGTTTGCGGACTGGTTAGCAGCAAACCAGCTGGTTAGGAGGCTGGTTAGCAGCAAAACGAAGAGTGAGCAGGCTGGTTAGCAACCAAAAAAGCTGGTTTGCGGATTGGTTAGCAGCAAAATCGACTGGTCGAAATTGCATACTAGAGGGTTTACAATCTGGTTACCAGGCTTGTTTTGTTCGTTGACTGAAAAGCGACCCAACACGTTGATGACGCTTCAGGGCACGAGAGAAGTTGTCACTTCAAACAAGGAAAGAGGGTTAGAAAAGCCCTTCACTGGCAGCGGTTGGAGCACAAACGAACCCCAGGACAGGAACCACACAGCTTACCTCGAGAGATTGCAGCCAAGTCACCAGCCCGTCTCTCCAGGTGTGGGCAGGCTTCAGGAATCTCAGGACGCTCTTCGGTTTCTCGACCTTGGCGCTTCCCGGTGTGCGCCACTCCCGATCCTTTGAGTACACGTTCAAGTCGATGAGGGGGGCAATAGTGGGGTGCCAGGGTTGTAGCCTCTGCTTGAGGTGTGTGGCAAAGTGTGATGCGCCATTCTCGGAATTCGATGGGAAGACCAACTGGCGGGGCAGAAGCTGGTTGATTGTTAGGTGGAGGCTGAACTTGGTCTGCCCCCCACTCTCTAACCAGACAAAGCTGCTTGGCTCTAAGTCCAGGGCATATGAATCCTTGAAGACGACCACTGCCCATCGCTCGATAATCTCAATCACCTCCTCGCGCCTGAACCGCCCCTCACCGCCTTTCCCATGTTCCTCTACACTGCCCGCGGCTTCCCCGGCCTGAGTGCTGGGCCCCGTTTCAGGAGTTTCACCTGGGCTTTCCCTGTTCCGGCTGAGGCCGCAGCGGGTTGCTTCGACTTGCACTTTAAGGGGAGCCCGTCCTTGCCGTCCAGATCTAAGTAGGGCTTGCACGGCCTCCCGTTTTGGATGACCTCAAAGACAGAGCCGTGGCCTTCGAGGTTTCCCTGGGCTGTCTCCCAATTAGGATAGGAGGCGAAGCTGCGCCAAGCGATTGGAACCCCTGCTTCGGTACGGTTGCCAGAGAACTTGTGGAGGGCCACTTGCACTCCATGGTTGAGCAGGGCGGCCTCTTGTTGCATGAAGTGCTTACGAAAACGGCTCAAGTTCTTTCCAGCTTGATGGAAGCAATTGGTGCCGAATTCGTGCACTCGCAGAACACGGAACTCGTCCTTTTTGAACACCTCATTCCCGGTCAGAGGCTCCGAGCGGATCTCCGGCTCCGGCACAGCGGTGAAGCCTTGGGACAGCCCATGAGCGGCGCCTTGCTCCCTGAATAAAAAGGAACACACAATATTCAGATCAATGCCCTCTGCGGGTAACAAACTATAAGTCTTCGTGTCCAAAGTCTGGCAAAAACGGTCCGATGGCATACCACAAAACGGTGCCTGTAGCAAGTTCACCTGTTTCTCTTCGAAAAAGTGAAGCTTCTTGGTACAACGCAGTCAACTGCAAAAGCTACCGTTTCGAAAGCTCACAGGCATGGGCGTTTCTACAGTGTTCTACGAAGATTCACTTGTTTCTCCAGGTTAGAAGAGTAAAGGGCGATTCTTGGTACAACGCAGTCAACTAGAAAAGCTAGATTCTTCGAAAACACACATGCATGGGGGGTCTGCAACTGGTGACGTCCCAAAGTTTGCGAGTTTCTCTTTAGAAAAGAAAAGGGCGAATCTTGGTACAACCCAATCCATGACAGTGCCCGAGCAGAAACTCACACTTGAGCATGCCCGTTCCTGCAGTGATGTACCAAAGTTTGCTTGTCTCTCTTTAGAAAAGTACAGAGCGAATCCTGGTACAGCAAAGTCAACTACAAAACATATTTCGGAAACTCACAGGCATGGTCGTTCCTGCAGTCATGTACAAAGTTTCGCCTGTGTCTTTCTAGAAGAGTAAAATGCAATTCTTGGTACAGCGCAGTCAACCATAGTTCACCCTCAAAAACGTACAGTCTCTCTCACTTGTGATCCGACCCGGAACCAGGGTCGAAGTCGGACACGGCAGACTGGCGAATCCGATCAGAGCCCGACGCTTCTTCTTGTTGGCGCCTCCTCTCCGTTTCTAAGCGCATGCCAGCGAGAGCAGCATTCACAGACCGTGGCAGCTTCTCTTTCTCTCGCGTCTGGTCAACGGCACGGTGCAGGTTGGGATCGTCATTGGATTGTTCAGAATCATCCATGGCGCTCAGATCGCTGGAGTCCGGCTCTTCCTCCGTTTCCGTCTCTCCGGATGAGTCTTCGATGCTCTCGCTGGCGTCTTCCGGATCCTGCGTGAGGAAAAAGGTTGAGTGCACGTTCAAGAGCTTTTGGTTTACGTTCTTGGCCCTTCACAAGGTGGCGTCAGCTAGCTGCTTCAGTGGAAAGCCACCGCGACAAAAGCAAGAACGTTTAGAGGCCTCTAAGAGGGTTTGAGATACTGCCGAAATTTCAAGAGGCTTCAAGATCGAAGGGTGCTGGTTGTCTGGTTCTCGTCGGAAGTTGATCAAGGTAAGGCACGTGCGCAGACCTCGTTGGACTGGACCACAATCACGCCACAATCACTCTTCCCATTGCCGCGCCATCTGACAGTCCCCTTCAGTTCCACTCCCCAAGGCAGAAAAAAGTGCGACATCAGATACTTCAACCAGGGCCAGATAGCAATAGAATTTCTCCCCGCCGTCCCACATGAGAGCACGGCCATTCGGAGAAAGTATCCACTGGCAATACCGTGGAAACGGTGGACACAGATCAGCCCCTTCACACCTATCACACCGGCAACGCCGGTTCTCATTATGAACGAGCAGCACGTCACAGTCTCCAGCGACCGTGTATGGGGGCAGCGAGCCCTCAATATGACGGTGCAGCTGTACTTGCTGGAGAATATCATGCTGTTCCTTACTGAGCGGCTTGGAAAGCGCAAAACGGCCGGTGAACTTGGTGGAGTACCCCATAACTTGCTCTACTCGGGTTGTTCGATTCCCCTAAGTAACGTTCACGGCCCATGTCTAGCCTACAATGCTCACAATCTTCTCCGAGCAGACATTACCTCATCCGGTAGCGCGGGCCCCTCCTCCAACCTGCCTGCTAGCGTCGACTCCTCCTCCAGTCTGTCCACCGGCGTCAGCTCCTCCGCCTGCTCGCCAGCTGCCGTCGGGTTTGGGGCCATACCGCGGGCCTCTTCGTCTGCATCGAGCCGAAACGGCTCCGAACCACCCTGCAGCAACCCCAAACCCGCACAAGACACCTCTGCTCAAAGGCCGACATGCAAGGAACAGCGCACATCTATGTAGGTCCGGATGCAGCTTCGCTGACCTCCGCAGCTCTGGCCTTCCTCCAGGAAACAAACTTGCCAAGGTTCACGTCCTCGGAGTCCTCGAGGCTCGAAACAGTCGTGCTTGCAGAGGAATCATCGACCTGCTAGGAGTGAAGCCGAATGAGCTTAGGGGAATGACTTCGCCACCAAAGGAGCAAATTTCGGGCTGATGGCTACCAAAGCATACATGGGCCTGTCGGACAAGCAGCTCAGCGACCTCTTCAAATTTGCCGATGATCACAGAGATGCATGCGAGTCGGCAAGGATGTTTCTAAGTGCGGTTACAGAGGCAATCGACGCGGTTTCACAAGAGTACAGGTGCGGCGCTTGGACAAGGAATCTCGATTGGCCGGCAATGTTTTGGAAATGCAAGCAAGGAGGTGGTTTCGAGGTGAAGGGCCCCGTTGGTTTCGTGGTACGCTTCTTTGGAGGTCGGTGGCTGTACAAAGACAAAGAGGGCCTTCCGTTTCTTGATTATGATACCAAAGACCGGACTTACCTCGAGGACTCCTACAACGAGAGGCTCTACGAGCAAAGTCGGTGGCTTCACTGAGAAGTGAATCGACCAATATAACTGGTGTAGTCTACTTACCTCCGCCGGGACGCCAGCAGTATGTGGTTCTTGAAGAGGGACGAGGGTAGTAGGTTCAACGACGCCCTCGGACTCGGGCACCGCCGTAGGCTTGCCGGGCACAGCCTGCAAGAGGGACGGCATGAGAAGCTTGCATAGGACTGCAGGAGACCACTGCACAAAGGCAGCGTTCAAGTGGGAAACAAGCTTGCTCAAGATCAATAACAGGGGTAGAAGAGAGCAGATCAATTAAGAGAATACTCGAAAAGTTGCGAACTGAAGAACCTTGAATTGATGGCACGTGTACCAAGAATCGACCATTTACTACTCAAGAGAGAAGAGGGCAAAGCTTGGTACATCCTCTCAAGGCCGGCCGTTTCTAGCAGGTCACTGTGATTGACTGCGCTGTACCAAGAATTGCCATGTTCTACTCTAAAGAGAAGAGGGCAGAGCTTGGTACATCCCCTGCAAACCTCCGTCTCTCAACAAACAAGGCCCGGACGGATAGTCCGTAGTCGGCAAGCTGCACCTCCTCATGCAACGGCCATTTTCAAATTGCTCGGGCAAAGGACTCACCTGCTCGCTCAGCCCACTGTTCTTCCGCCAATCCGCATAGGAGGCGGCATATATGCGCTCGACGTTAGGTTGATCCTGGGATGGTGCCGGATGAACCTTCTGCGCAGCACAAATGTAGGGAATGATGCTTTCATGAGAAAAACGGCATGCACTTGCCATGAACTGCCAGCAAAGAACCCGTTCTCGGTAACAGAACTGTGAGCTACTCGATTGAGCCAAGTCACTTGAAGGCAGATGTCACAAAACACCCATGTCACATTGGGAAAGGCTTACCCGAAGAGATGGAATCTGGATGGGTGGCCGACCGCCAACATCCCGTGGCCGGGTCTCGCCCGAAGCTGCAGTCACCTCGTCCAGCACAGGTCCGGGGTTGCTTTCCACGCAACCGATCGCCAGAAGCTTTGCTGCAGGGAACACGGTTCGTTTGAAGCACGGGCAAGTGCTGCTTGCTGGACGCAGGATTCGTGCAAACAAAGGAACCGTCAACACCTGAGATGCACCAACCGCATGCTTCCAGAGCTAGCGCTGCCATCGGTTGTCTCACCTATAAGCGATCTGCTCTTAGGCGTTGAATCCCAGTGCGCCGCGTTCTGCCAGGATTCGTTGCAAGCTGCAAATGGTAAACGAGGCACTGAGTCCAGGGTCATATGATGGATCACAGCAAGCCGTCGGCCGCAGAGGCAACTGGAAAAGACTCGTGGCAAGGCTCGAACAAACCTGCCGCATGCCGCATGTCCAGCCTCGGACGAATCTGCCAGCATGTCTGAATCATAACGCTCACCTGACAGGCAGCAACCCTGGCCGCAATCATCCGTAGTGGACGATGCCCCTCCCAGTTGCCGCAGCTCCTCTTCGAGTCTAGCAAGCTCTGCCTTCAAGCGCCATTCAACCCGATTCTGCGTCCAAGCTGCACTTGAGGCGCAGAAGGTGTTTGATACACTGCTGTATAGGGTATGGACTCAAGACTGAAGATGCAGGCGGACAAGGGCTCGAACAGCTCAGAGCTTCGCGTACATGGACCGCGCCGAAATGATGACATGCTCTTACCTGCGCGATCTTTGTCGACACGAAAGCAGCCACTTGACTCGACATGCCCTCTGCAAAAGTACTTGACCTTCCCCCCGTCCTTGCTTCCTCGTAGCCCGAACTCTGTGGTGGCAGCGCACTCGTCGCAGTGAAGAGTATGTGGGTCTGAAAAAGAAGACAGAGTTTGGGTAAGAACCTGGAGTCTGAACTGAGAGAGGCATGCAAAACTTGATGTGCGCCGCAACCCACCCCCACCTTTTGCAATCATCACACTTTCTTCTGACCTAGTGGGGTTGGGAGTTTGTAGTTGACAGCGTGTACCAAGATTCGGCCTCTTATACTCTAAAGAGAAACAGGCAACCTTGGTGCACTGCAGGGACGGCGACCCCTGCCATATCAGCTGAGATTCCTAATTAGGACTTTGTAGTTGACAGCATGTACCAAGATTCGGCCTCTTATACTTTTAAAAAGAAACTGGCAACCTTGGTACACTGAAGGGACGGCGACCCCTGCCATATTAGCTGAGATGCCTAATTAGGACTTTGTAGCTGACAGCATGTACCAAGAAACAACCTCTTATACTCTAAAAGAGAAAGAGGCAAAGCTTGGCACGTGAAGAAGCTTGAAAAAGCCCTTTAAAACTGGCAAGCAATACAGCGCTGCATGCAATTGGGGCGCTGCAATACATGCTGGCACACCCAGTCAGAGCCAGTTCACTGACTACTTCCCCTGTACTTGATTCCCCACCCCGTCAATACAGCCCCAATGACCTAGCATCGCCTGACCAGACTGACCAGGACTTAGACCAGGACTTAGACGCAACCCAATGGCTTACCTGAACGTGCCCCCAGCTGCTTGTTGCAATCATTGCCGGTGTGCTTGCCCGGGGGGATTGGGCTTGGGCTTTGGGGTTTAGCTCTGCGGGCCCGCACCTTACCCGGCTGCTTCAGCCCCTCAAGGTGGGCCGCAGCCGCCGAGGCAATAACTTGCCTGAAGCCCTCGAGCATGGCCGATTCTTGGACGCTAGTGAGCCCCTCCAGGCCGCTCATTGCAGCGGTCAGCGACCCATGCCAGGCAGCCTCTGACCAGTCAAGACCTGCCGACCCGCACACCTCTCTTGCCAGCCTGCACACGCTCCCTGCGTTCCTTCGAAAGACGCGCTGCCCCCTTACAGTAGTCTGCAGAAGCGCGCTCCTCACTAGGACTTGGAACTCTGGCGGGGAGACGGCTTCTGGGAGGCCATATGTCTGTTGTTGGAGGCTTAAGCAGTTGGGGGAGTGTTGGGCGGAGTCCCCCATGGTTGTATCCGGAATTTGCATGAAGAGCATCAAAGGTCAGAAGGAGGGAGTCTCTTTCTCGAACCTTGAGTTGCGCACCCTTTGTGGGATCCACCACCTGAACAGGTCACAAGACAAACCACCATGTTCGGAAAGTCGTAACAGCCAGCCTCAGCCTGCACTACCACAACACCGGCGACCTCTTGCGGACGCTTCAGAAAGGCCGCCAGCAACTGAGGACTAACAAGAAACCGTCCGAATTGTACTTGCCCAGCCCAGAGCATGTGGCCAGCTGGCTGACGACCCTTGAAGTTGACTCTGAAAGCTTAGCAAAAGGTGCTTCCTGAGGGACTCAATGATTGGACCCCTCCCAATATATAATTTGAGAAGCACACTCCCAATATAAGCAAGCCTGATTGACAGACCCTATTGACAAGCCGGCAGGTCACCAGGCTCGTCAAGAGAATGCCAATGATACTCTCCAAAAATTTGTCTGGTTCGACTGATGATCAAATTCCTGATAGGCCGCAGGATTTGATTTACTAAGAGGCTCTTAATCTTCGCCTAACTTAAGAAGCTGTCAAGAAGTTGCATCTCAGATGTCCCTTAGATCGCCTTAGTTTTCAAACAAGCCCGTCGCTTACCTGGCTCTGGGGATGACAGCATGAACCCAGCTGCTCGCAACTCCCATTACTGGTGCCCAAGATACCTCTGTCAGACTGCGTCATTGACAAGACTCTATTGCTGGTCGCCAGCGCTCAGACCCTGTGATAGAAACGTCTACATGAGTATGCTTTGTGGGGGTGAATGAAGCCGTTTGTTGATTGCCACGTACCAATAATGAATGTGATCTCAATTGAAAGAGACCAGACCTACTCCTGAACCCTGCCACCTTACCATCGATGATGAAAGATTGAAAAGTTCTGCCTTGAGGCCAAGTTCATGGTACTTCAAAAAAGTCTGTCTTCGTACACACAGGAGCCTGGCCATAACCCTTCTGATTCCTTGATTCTGTAACTAATAGCCCGGGTACAATAATACTTATACAATGAACACGCTGTTCTTGACCAGTACACTTCTGAGAGAACAAGCCGTTACGCAGTGACGCAGTTGACCAGTACACACACTAAGAGAACAAGCCGTTACGTGGCGCACGCATGCCAGGAGCTGACCCCTGATCCCATTTTCAGGTCTGCCTCAATGTCCTGGCTTTGCCTAATCCAACTTCGTAGAAGTAAGGGCAATTGATTGGTGAACTTCAGAGGATACTTCAGAAACCACCAAATGTGTCATCCAATCATAAAAGGCAAATGCAAAGTGCCATCATGTTCTAATTGGTAGGAACACAGGACATAATCAACCAAGAGGGGACCACGCTTGTCTTCAAAGAGAGGAGAAAAGGGCAGCCACGCATTTAGCGCAATGATTTTGCAAAGCTTACCTTGCCCACAAACCAACCACCAACGACGGTCATGAAAGCGAGAACTCCTGAGGGAAATTTTGCTGAGGGACCGCCAAGTCAGACTCCACTGAGAGAACCCTGATACAATCCGTAAAAATGTGAGCAGAGGAGCTTGCTGGCGCGGCAGAGGTGCAAGAGGCAAGCGCCACTGATGGTCAATTCTGCTCTGCATAGTGCCTGAGCTGCATACCGGTACTACAGTTGGCCCGAGAAGAGCCCAAGTGGCCGGCCGGTACCGGGTAGTGCCTGGCTCTCTACAACTACGAGTACCACAGTCACTGTACCAGCCAGCATTAGGGTTTGCTGTGTGGGAACGGCCCACAGCTCGGTAATGGATGGGACCATCCCCTATGGTCTGGGAGAGAGCCCTTATGGGGATATCATATGAACCATCCCTGCCGCCCGGGGAGGGAATGCAAGGTCGCGCCACGGGCCGCGTTCTAAGGGTCGGGAGGGAAAACCGGGCAAAAACGAGGTCGGGAGGGGGCCCGGGAGGGCCCCCGCCGAGGCGTTCTTACGGCCGTCGGTCGCCGCAGGCGAAATATCGACGGTAGAACGTGCTTGAGCGATCGTGGGCAAAAGGGTTAAACCCTAGCCCGAACCCTAAACAGATGGCTTTGCTAATCGATCGAACATGTTGTGCCAAAACGTCATGGGTTCAAACTTCAACTAATACTAGCTAGGCCTAGCTGTTTTAGGTAGGCACATCGAAACTGTACCATCTTTTCATAAGCAACACATGTGTCACATGCATACAGTGTCGTACACAGTGTAGGAACTCATCAATAGGAGATGCTGACGAAGCAAAATCTATCCGTAAAGCTCAACACCTCAAATGCGCCTGGCCCAATTGGTGATTAGGTACTTCTTGAATCTCAAGCTGGGTACCTTGTTATAGCTATCATTTTGCCCATCGAGCTTAGCTCTGACAGAGCCTCGCAACCGATATCCTTGTGGCTATCTGAGTGTTAATCTTGAGTGTTAATCTTGTACAGGCGCAGATACAAGCATTCAGAGATAAGCATTAGGTTCGAATACGAGAATACATAGCCGCAAGATTCTCTTTGCAATTTGGGCCTTGGCCGCAACTCATCAGTGCTCCTTACATGCTTCTAATGAAACTCGGCTTCCACGCTTGCTGATCAAGAAACATTCAGGTGCCATGTCTTACGTCCTGACACATATCAATTAAACCGATTTCCAAAAACTCGCCCACAACTTAGTCGTACATGTTGTACGTGCTATGACGAGGCCCCTGCAAAACGAAATCAATCTTGATCAAAAGATATTGATCAACTCAAAGTCAAAACTCAAGTCGTCTTAATTGCATGCGATCCAGATTCGGGCGTGTCCAGCTTTTCGTACTCAATCTGACTTGCCTTACTGTCGAAAAAGTGACGGCCAGAAGGAAGGAGCATATGGATCCACATCCCTACTTCAAAGAAGGAGCTGAGAAGTTT
>DF237916.1:0-20850 GCA_000708835.1 Klebsormidium nitens | reverse complement strand
GAAATCCTGTCGAGAACGAGGTTAGGCTTAACCAGTCGTAATCGTTACAATTTGGCTGGGTTCTTCTGTTGACTCGCAATCAGTCAAAGCTGCTACAACCATTTTACCGCCATGCAATTAATAAAAATCACTTCCCAATCACCAACACAAATGTACGTAGATGCTGGGATAATGGGGGTCTCATCAGAAAGAAATGCTCCACAGGGCCTGTGGATTATTATTCATGACTTCTATCCCGCCTCTTGCTCTGAACACTGTCACCAATAGAAACCCTGATTGTCAAACAATTCAGCATAGAAGACTTGTGGCAAATGTTGCAAGTGCACTCACGGTCCATGTGCAGATTTCCACCCACCCGGGGACTCTTGTCGTACAAACACTGGAGAGCCGCTGCACATAAAGAGAATCCTGTTCTCAGGGCTCGATTTCGACAGACCTGCTCATACAAGAGCGCATGCGAGAGCAATATCCATATAACTCCTGGTTGATGAACCAATGCAAACACAGCCATCAGAATAAAGGCAATGTCTGCGATAACTCCAACTAAGCTTGACATGTGCAACCAGAGCTGCACTGAAGAGTATACACATGCTGCTTGACCAGACAGCAACAAAGAATTCAAGGTGAGCCCGCACACCTGGCAGGAGGGGATGGCAGAGAAGCGGGGAGAGATGGCGGAGGAGGATCCTCAGATTTCGTTGACGATCGTCCAAGCCGCTTTTCGAGCTCTGCCATTTTAGCCTCCATGTTCTCCCAGGTAACCCGCTCCTTGCTTGGGGAGTAACCCAAAATCTCCCGCTTCCCATCATCCTGTTGTAAGATGCTATAAGTGCCAAGAGGCAGGCTGCTGAGGGCACAGCAGTCAAAGGAAAGGAAAGCTCCAACATCTGCTACCTCTATTCCGTCTGTTAAGAGTAGGGACAACGAGAAACCATCTTCTCTAAACAAACTGGGCTCCTTAAGTACAGTGGATAAGGCTAGGACAAAGACAATGTTCAAAACTGTGTGATGCTGATACAACCAAAATCAAACCTCATTCAAGGAACCCGCTTAACCAAGGAGCCCTTGTATACTCGGAACATATCGATGGCTCATTTTAGAAGGACTACTTAAGGATGTTCAACCTGTGTAAGCCACACCATGAGATAGTGACAAGGGCCGCCGTGTACCTTGATTTCATTCCTGCGGACCATCTCAGAAAAGAGACTGTAAGGAACTTTATTAAGGAACTCAGAAGCACTGCAAGGGAAACAGCTATACTTGGTTGATTGAACAATACTCACCTGCAGCTCCTTCAGTTGCTTCAGACAATTCTGCAGATGCTCCAGATACGTTTGGCGACCGTTCAAGCACCCCTGAATACACTCAGCAGGCAACTGGTCCGCCTGCAGTCACAACAGAGAGCTGATTATCTCCGTCATCCTTCAATACCCACGGACGAGACCTTTGAAGGCGCCTCTTGCACCACATGAACAATCGTCCACGAGGTTTAATAACTGTTCGCCGGCAGCTCCGCCGTTCCCACCCATGCAAACAAAAGGGCCAACCAACAGCACAAACATTGCCACGCATGTCGGATCTTACAGGGCCGATCTTAAGGGCTGGGATCTCAGAAGGCCAAAATTGAGTTGCTTGGCTTCCATAAGGAGACTGGTGGCAAACTGACTTGACTCATGTCAAAGATACAAAAACCTGGTTACTCTGTTCTGATGATCAAACCCTTACAAAAATGTCAAAGCTTCTCAATGGGGCCGCTTTTTTGAACAAATGGTCACCAATCCTCGCAGACCCTGCAAGCTTTTTGACGAGGTATTCCCATGAGCAGGTCCTTAACATCACGTCACATCACTTGTTATAGCTCATAGCGAAGGGCAAAATGCTGAAGAAATTCTTATCAGCGTGTTCCAGGAAGCGAGGCTGCTTCGCTGGGTGTGATCCAGGCAGTCCCGATTCAGCAGTCCTGTAGCACCCCTTTACATCCTGTGCTGTAAAAGTCACCCCACGATTTTCACATAGGAAGAAAGACGTGTCAACTTACCTGCCCGTCCGCAAATTTGCAATCCTTCGCAAGGTCCTTGACATCCTCCTCAAGATTTTCGACAAGGGAGCTCAGGGTGTTGACGTGATGTTGCACTTCACGTCTGGATTTGGTCCAGAAACGTTTATCCGCCACCTTCGCCTCCGCAACCAATGTCTCAGCCTCCTTCTTGGCTTCTTCCGGAGAGTACGCCTTATCAAGCGACTCCGCAATGAGCTTTCTGTCTGGCAAATTTTCCGTCAGGATTCCTCCAACCTGGCTTCCGAACCTCTTCACCAGCACTGGTTCGGCCCCTTTTCCGCCATTTGAAGCTATCACTTGCTGACCGCCAACGCGAAGGTCAAGAAACGATGCAAGTCAATAGAAACTGTAGACTTCTGAACCAGCTGGCGCAGCCTCAGCTCCTCATGCAGGCAGGAGGCAGGAGTGCAAGGAGGCCGCCAGCTCCTCGATCCGACCTGCTCAGAACCTCCATACTGTTCAGTAACTAGACTAGAGTGCCTTGCATAAGGCGCACCTTGAAGGGTGCGTGGGGCGTGCACGTCCTTTTTCGATCGGACGGCTGTATATCAATCGAGCCGAGTCACGATGATCTGGTGACCTCGATACAGGCCGGACGGCGGAGATGCCATTGCATAGTGAATCGCGGACCGCGCGGTACCACAGATACAGTACCTTTAGTCGGAAGGGTACCGCGGGCGGACAGTGACGTCATTGGCTATACCACCCGGTGAATTACAGTGCCGCATCATTCATGCAGAGCCTTCCGATTAGCGTGAGGGTTGTACTCTCTAGGAAGCCACACCTACCTGCCAACCCCCACCATGGCGGAAATCAGCAACTAGGGTGGAGAGCAACGATACACCTGGCAGCCATGCTCATGCGCGCGCACAAGTCACACGTATGACGTCATCTCCGCACGGCTCCGCAGGCTATCTACGCAGCGGAAGCATAACGTGGCGAGCCCCTTTGTACTCGGCACAAATCTGCTGCACACATGCTCTTAAGTGTCCCATACCACTTAAGTGCAACCAGGGGCTGGCCCTGGCAGCCCGCACACTATGCAGCTATAAACGCTGGCTCCCCGGAGCCACACATCAGTTCCCCGCTCACAGCATGACATCCCCGCATGAAATCCTATCACACTAAGCACGCTGGAATTGAGCGGAAGCAAAACACAACTGCGGGAGCCATAAACAGCTGCTCAAGACCTCAGCACAAGCGCCTCTCCTAGCAACTCGTCTCTCCGCAACTCCTAGAAGAATGTGTTTTTAACAAATCACACTTTCAAGCCCTCCTAAAGTTGCGTGTAACCAGGCCACCGCGGAGGGAGCCATAACGCAGCTCCCCTGGCCCCAAAGAGCGCCTCTCCAAGCGGCGTCCCTCCAAACAACTCCTAAGTCTAGGTATCAAGTCACACTCCTGAACCTACTAGGTCGATCCAAAGTCAGGGCACTGAGCGAAAACGATGCAACGAAAGTGCGTCTGTATGCTAAGCTAGCCCGGAGTCAGTCCGTGACCTAAAGTCAGGCTCCGGAACACACGTGTAGGATTTGGACCCTATTGGCCCGCGCGGAATAAAATCTGTGACGCCGAGAATCGAACAGCGAATCTAGTGGCAGAACGCAACCTGTCCCTATGCAATCGTGCGGCCAGGCACGCAACTACTGCGGAGAGGCCTGCCCGCAAAGTCTACTGAGCGGAACGCTCCGGAAAGTAGTCCCGCAGCTCCACGGAGTAGCCCGCAGCTCGGGCGGCCAGCTGCGGCTCTAGAAAAGAAGCACTACCCGAGCGCGCGCACGCCCTGTGTCCGCGCGCCGCGCGCTCGCACCCAAAGTCTCCCCCTAACTTCAACCCACGACCAGCTTGTTCCCCCGAAGTCCGGGTTGCTTTGCTCAAGCTCCGAGCTACGGACCTGGGACGCCCGGGCTCCTCGCTGCTCCGAGACGCTCCACCTCCATCCGGAAATCCCGGCTTTGCCCCCGGAGGCTCCAAAGTGCTCGGGGCTCAGCCTACTCGACTCCGGGGCGCCCTGGGTCTGCCTGGGTTCCAGACCAGGCTCCCCTAAGGTGACCCGCGGGCCGCCTGCGGGCAAGCACGGGCTGCCTGCGGGCTGCTTCGGATCCACTCCTCCTTGCCCTGGAGCATTCCGGAACCAGCCCGCCCTGCTCCGGAATCACTGCTCCGGAATCCGCCCTGGATCTGAGTCCGCATGCGCTGGGGTCCTCCGGAGTCGCGTGAGGTCCCGCCCACTTCGCACAAGGGCTTTCCGGACTAGCCTGGGCTCAATCCGCCCTCCTTTGATGCGTTCTGGGCTAAGACCCGCCCAGCTGCGGGGCTCCCTGGAATTCAACAAAGCTCAATGCGCTTTGTTCTGGCGCGTTCTGGACTCAAGTCCGCCATACACATTGATAGCGGCACAAAGAGACAGTGGGGATACCGTCCTTGCGAAAAGCGTCCCGGTGAGCCGTTGCTTTTGCAAGACTCTTTTTTTTCCGTTGGAGCTTTCAGAAGATCTTGAAAGCACTGTCCGCGCCGTCCGCGCTGTCTATGGAGACAAAACTGTAGTAGATGGCGCCTCTACATAGACAGCGCTGCTGTCCGTGCTCGGTGGGCTGTCAGCGAAAAGAAAGCAAAAAATTCAGAAGATCCTGAAAGCACTGTCCGCGCTGGCTGCGCTGTCCATGGAGACAAAACTGTAGTAGATGGCGCCTCTACATAGACAGCGTTGCTGTCAGCGCTTGGTGGCATAGATGCGCTGCTTTCAAAACGAAAACCGAAGTGAGGCGGACAATCTTCAAACCTTCAAAGGATATCGGTTCCTAAGATCCCACCACTTTGCTAAAATCAGTCAAGCTCAAATCCAACAATGCTGAACAGATTGTAAAACAAGTTACCCACCATCCGATCTGCACCAATCTCTCTTTCTTGGTCCGCACGACGATGATCATGGGCAGAGTCAACCTGCTGGAGGCGGTTGTCCAACATCTCCCGGTCCGACATGGTCTCTTCCTCGTCCTCTTCAGAGGTCTCGTCGTCAGCCTCTTCGCAGTCGTCCCCACCAGAAGACGCTGCTCGTTGCGACGAGGCTTCTGAGTCCTGCATGAAAGGAGTGCATGAAAGTTTTTTTTTTCACTTCTTGCTTTCCAAAAGTTGGCTTGCAATAAAAGTCGGCAGACTTGCCAGCCTAAGTGGCTTCACCACTGCAAAGCACCTGCTCGTTACATCGAGCTGTTCGATTTGACTCAAATATAGCTTGAAAAATGTAAACGGTGTGGCCTGTATGCTGGTGAAAAACGAACTGTCTGCACAGAAAGTCGAAGGCTCACAAGCGCTGACAGCAGTGCTGTCCATGGAGAGGCGCTATCTACTACGGTTTTTGTCTCCATAGACAGCACGGACAGCAAAGACAGTACGTCCGAGATGTCAGAGAATCTCAAACGTTATCAACAGTCAAAAATGTCTCAAGTGAGGACTGCGGAGCTAGACAATACTGCCGTCCATGGAGACAACCGTTCATTTAGAAAAGTGTCTCCATGGACTGCACGGACGGCGCAGACAATACTTTGCAAACCTCACAAAAAGTCACAGTCTACCAAGTGGAACGAGACATGAAGTAGATAATGAGAAGCTTTGCATGCTCTTACCGACTCCTCCCTTGCACCCGCCGTCTCACTCTCGACCACCTGCTCGCGACCTTCTCCACATGGCTCGCTCGCCGCACCAGCTTTGCCCCTTGCTTCGTCATGTTTGCGCTTTTTGCCCCTTTCCTGTGTGTGGTAGACAGAGAAGTGTTAGCTTTAGGGTCGTGACACTGCACAACAAACAGACATAGCAGAGCTTTTTAATTGAAGCTAAGAAAGCAAAGCACTTTTGTCATCAAAGACATAGTTTCGGAACCTCATCAAAGTACATCAAGGAGCTTCTTGGAAGAGCGTCACTGCACTCTGTGCAGTCCACGGAGAAGCATGGACAGCACTCCTCTTATCAAGCACGGAACCTGGTCAAAAAGTAAAGAAAAAAGAGAGCTTTTCAAAAGAGCCATCAGTGCTGTCCGTGCTGTCCACGAAGACAATTCCGTAGTAGAAGTTTTGTCTCCATGGACAGCACCACTGTCATCAAGCACGCAATGATTTTTGAGAGCTCAGAGAAAAATGAATAGAGGAGCTTCCCCAAAAGTGCCGTCAGTGCCGTCCATGCTGACCATGGAGACGAATCCGTAGTACAAGTTTCGTCTCCATGGACGGCACTCTTACCAACAAGCACGGGCTTTCCGCACACCATAACAGCAAAAGAGGTGAGACGGTACTCACCAGCGGGGCGTTCAAGTCAGCATCATGTGTCGCTTGGAAGTTGCGCTTGTTGTAGACGGGGGACGTTGGCACATAGGACTGCAAAGTGCATGTACGTATTTAGGACGATCTTTTCCAGACCTCCAGGCTGCAATCGGGAAAGTCCCGAAAAGTGGATCAAGCCAATATTGGACCTGCTAAGTAACCACAGCGACATCAAAGTGGCATTGCTGTGCTCTCTAAGCTGCGCATTGAAGCCTCCCAATCGGTGATGGATTTTTGACGAGCAGCGAAAGTGTACAGAGTACTCACATTTTGGCGGAAGTCGGAGCGCTCTGCCCCCTCCGCATTCGTGACACGTGCACCCTCTTCCGCAGCATCCCCTTCGCCAGCTAGCCCCAATGCGGGCTCAGCTGAGATGCCTTCAACGGCATTTTGGTCATCACCTCTGGTCCCCTACAAGGCAAAGCACGGCATTCAGGATGGCCATGCTTTGAGACATACTTCCTACAACTCTCTTTCAATTGAAAAAGGAGAGAGCTTTGATAGCAATCCCAACAACTGTGGGCTTTTAGATTTAGAACGAGCCCCAAGCCCTCTCACGAGATTTCACAAATGAGAATGTGCTTGATGACAGCCGTGCTGTCTATCAAGACACACTTTCTATCACAAAGTTGTCTCCATGGACGGCACAAACGGCTTGGACAGCAGTCTCACAAAGCCTGGGAGTTTCAATAATTTGGACAAGCCCCAAGTCCTCTTACACAGACAGAACTGCTCCAATAGACGCAAAGCTTATATATTTAGAAGGAACCGGACACAACTGTACACACTATGAGTTCATCTCACAAAAGGCTCCAAAAAGACAGATTTTTCGACAACCGTGCTTCCTATCGGGACAAACTTTCAACTACGAAGATTACAAGAGATGCCTACCTGCAAATCTTTGTTGCTCATGGAAGTCATGCCAGCTCTGTGCATTTCTTCCCTCAGCTTCTCTTGAAAATCCTTGAAGTCATCTAGGTTGACGAGCATCCTGCAGAACCAGAAAGAGAAGGTTTGGAAAACTCTCAGTACTCGGTAAAAAACACCGGGGACTTTGGAACTTCACACAGTGATGAATCTTCTCGTCCTCACAGGTCTTTCCTTTCATCAGTTAAATCACTAAAATTAGAGCTTGTTATCAAGCTGCCGTTATAGTGTAGTGGTTTCTTAGAGCCGGAAGCCTTTCGAGTCTGCGTGACAGCCCCCGGAAAAATGTGACACAAAAAGGACCTTGCAACGGGCCCTTCAAGCCCTGCGGGCCCTGGCCGCTTTCGGGATTGCTTGCAAAAAGCGGAACAGCCAAAATCAATCAGGGAAGTATACGGCTCCTGTTCGGCAATCAGATGTCTTCAATGCTAATTACGCGTTGAACTTGAAGTCCAATTCCGCTTAGCTGAGTGGTTGACATCTTTGCACAGAAAGCAGCAACACAAGCTCCAACGGAAAAAAAAAGAGTCTTGCAAAAGCAACGGCTCACCGGGACGCTTTTCGCAAGGACGGTATCCCCACTGTCTCTTTGTGCCGCTATCAATGTGTACGCACCTCGTGCCCAGGCTGCTTCTCAGCGTGGTCAGCAACCTTGGTTAGCAGCTCCACGGCCTCGGTCAAAGACTCGGCGCTGGTGCTGCAGAGAAGAAATACGAATCAATGAAGAGACTGGGAGTGCTTTGAAGGTTAACAATTCCATCACTGTAAATCTCGGAAGAAGAAAGGTTACGACTGCTGCTCCAGCAGACAGTGACGTGGACTAACAGGGTAAAGGGGCAATGACGACTCATTGAGAAGCGATCAACCGAATACGGCCTAAAGAAACGAGTCAAGGAGGGCCGAATGATGACGGGTCTGCACTGTTCGTTTTAGTACACCGGTGTAAGCGCACGTCCTTCTCTCATGGGCTGAAGACATGCAGAGAGATGACGTCAGAATCAAAAAAGGGTTGAACTTTCCTCTGTTGTGTCAAACCTAATGCAGATGAGCTGCAGGTATGCGAGACGTCGTCAAAGCAACAAATCTGTACTCCAACTACAGTGCGTGTTACTGTTGTACTACCTGGAACACACTAGCTTCCCATAAAGCATCCAAGATGTCAACACTTGGCACTTGGAGCCGCCTTGGCAGCTTTGGAATGGTGAGCAATACTGAAGCGAACTGATCTGTAATTGTTCTTCCCTCGTCTCTCTCAAAATGCCCCCGTACTTGGGGTAGAGTGCCAAGCTCGACGCTGCAGAGTACTTTGCAAGCCATGTCCGCCACCTTCTCACACATGAAACACTACTCCTCGACTTGTCTCCTGCGACAAAGTGCCACCAATAGCAGAGGAGTATCTCTACTTCAACCTTCCCACAATCTCCAAAATGATCGGATAGAACAAGGTCCACGAGGAGAACCAGATAAAGAGCTTCAAGCAAGCTACCTATATAGCTTTCACCATGAACAGCAGCCTGAGCGAGTAAAGGGAGCAGGCTCACTCTTCTTGGCTTCGTCACAAAGATGCGACGCCGCTCCACTCCATGCAGCCCATGTCTCGGTGCGGTTCACGACCCTTTGGCAGTGCTAAAGAAAAACAAGAACTGCAGTTAAGTTGACACTGGAGTTACTTGAGCGAAAATCTTCCAGCACACAAGTCCTGCTCTAGAGTTGAGGGTTCAACTCAGTAACCACAGGATCAGAAAGGAAAGTTGAGTACCTTACTGCAAGCGGTCAATGCCGGCTATGTTGTCAATCAGCTGAGACCCTTGCACCCCAGCTCAACCCTCGCAAGGTTGAGCTAAGGTCAAGCAACCCGTGTTTTGCTGGCCATGTGATGTAAAAGACGAGTTCCCAGCATATGCAAGATCTATCGAGAGGTTTGTTAAAGAGCCTGGAAGCATGCAGCTCAGTCGCGCCAGCTATGATTCCGAAGTCAAGCTGGAGAAGAGGGCAAAGCAGGGGCAAAATCAGACACCTGTCTGTTCGTCCTCTTCTTCCGCCTCTGGCGCGCCTTCTCCTCTGCTTGAGACAAGTAAACCCGGACCTCGTTCAGCCGGAGTGCCTCAGTGACCTTGTTGAAGAAGCCGTTGAGGGCCTTGATTATGCCTGCAGAATTTGAGGAAAAGACTGGAGTCAGTACCATAGGAAACAGGTTGTGGAGTGTCCGAGCGGCAACGATAACCTGCAGCGTTCCAGAGTATTGAGGTGTATTTTCTTCGACAACCCCAGCGCCACTGCCGCGACAGTTAACACAGCTGGCCACTCTGCGTGTTCGTTTCTGCAATTCGAAACAGGAGTTCATTTTCTGCAATTAAAAACAGTACTTGGTCTCTGGTCACGAGCGCCATGCCCAACTCAACAAGAAACAAACTCTTGTCTCACAGCTCTAATCTCTTCTTCAACCCTACTGCCATCAGCGCACGTCGCTGCTGCTGATCATGCAGCCACCAAAGTTGCCATTTCCTACTCCCTGCTTGTCATACATCATATCCTCAGTAAACAGAAGAACACCTAGAACTATGCCTTGATATTATATCTGCACGAAATCAGAATTTGCCGGGAATTTTTTTTTTTGTCTCACATATATGATATTTTCTGCAACCCTTCTGCCATCAGGGCCACTTCTGCGGCCGTTCATGCAGCTGCTTTGCAAGCTCTCCTTCTTTAAACAGCAGGACTTTGCATTTTGATCCACTCTCATCAGCTGAACAATCGATGGAAGTCTGCAGGGGCACTTACTGCTGACTGAGAGCGTTAGAAAGCGGAGTAAGAAGCGAATACCTGATGGTGACCCACCGGGCCCATTCAATGTGAAGTGCTCAGTGTCTCCTACAGCGCGTTGCTGAACTTTCCACTCAGCTCAACACGGAAGTTTGCGTCTTTGGACGGCTGCCTCAGGCCCAGCTGCTGCCCGGTTCGCAAAAAGACTCCCAAGCAGAAGATTTGCCAGCAAACCCTTCGCTGCCACTTCTAAGTATGGCGTGTGCTCTCATGTAGCTTCCCACTCTACACCCCTGGTATTGCTCCTTCTGTTTCTTAGCAGATCACGAGTGTCGCCTCCTAGTATAGGCTATTGGTCAGGTCAAAGTCTCCTCTCTGCGTCGTTTAAGTCACAGCCTCCTTGATTCTGACAAGTGACTATGCAAAAGGTTGCTCTCAGACCCAGCCCTACCTGTACTCAGTACTGTGGCAGCAACTTCAAGTTGAGCAGCTGCAGCAGGACTCGTACCTTCTCGAAGAACAATCGCCTAGCTAGTCAGCAAAAAAAAGGCGGGAGAGACTGATGACACTTCAGTGTTGCGAGCTGTGCACCGTAGGCAGCCGCAACAATTCGAAGCCTGAGGCTGAAGGCGGAAACTTGAAACTTTGGGACTCAGAATACTTCCGTCCGACCCGCCCTTACTGTCTATCCAGGGGAATTTGTAGACGAACTCCGCACCTGATGGACAGCATGCTGTCTATGAAGAGCGTAATTTGTGGGTGAGATATTCGGAAATTCGGAATTATTGAGAACTCTGGGACTGCTGTCCGAGCCGTCCGAGCCGTCCATCCAGCGGATTTTTGTAGATGGACCCTGCTCTTCATAGACAGCCCTGCTGTCTATGAAGACCGTAATTTGCGTCCACGAATATGTCCAGAACTGTCCAGACGGCGTGCGTATATGGCTTTTTCGATATTAAACCGTCCAGAGCGGGAGAAGAGCGGGTCGGGACGGAACCCTTAGCGATCAATCGAGCCACCGGCCGGGACGGTCGGGGGGACACGTGGCGGCACGGGAGTGGGCGGTTTTATTCCGGATTTCAGATGGTTAGTTGGTCATCATGATCCGACCTGCACGGTAATGGTGATGCTCCAAAGCTGATCCACCGAGCGTTCTCCTTGGAAAGGGAGCGTTCTCCTTGTCCTCCATCGCATCTACCCGGTGTGTGTGTCTACCCGCTGGCAAGCTTCGTGTTGAAGATTTTCACTGCTTCAAGTTCGATCAAGTGGCAAGCTTCTTGCTGAGTGTGGATCCGGAATGTAAAGTTGCAGCCTGTGTTGCACTGAGGAGAGTTTTGAAGCGCAGGGCCCAAGCAGTCAGCAATCTCATTGGATCTGGCATGGATCCGACAGCGGCCGATAAAACGTTTGAAGAGGCAGTAGAGAGCTTCAAGCTGGAGGGGGATGATGATACAGAAACGCTCGAGGACCTGGGCTTTACTTTCGCTGCCCCGCCAGAGACTGCGCCGCTCCTGGAGCCTTCTTCTGAGACGTGGGTTGTTTGCTGTTCTCTACCTGTCCTTGATGAGGCCAGTTTTATAGGGTATCAGGATGACCACCAGTCCTAGATTGCTTGGCAGATGCAGCGGGAGCAACCTCATGGTCTGCAGATGTTTTGTATAGGTATCCCTGGTGCTTCTTCAGTCACTCAGAACCATCCTACTGTGGGTTGGCGATCTTTAGTCCTTTAAATGGAGTTCTTCTCTCTGTACAGGGAGGAGGCCTCCCCATCCGATTTCCCCAGGGAGAGAGGGGTCCTTTTTGGAGACCCGAAGAACTTGGAGTTCCTACCCCTGTTGGCGGTTGAGGTGGACAGCAATGAAGGGGAGCAATATGTTAGCACGCGCCCAACAGTGACGGAGATCATGGCTGGCAAGGATGCCTCCCATGGCTGGAACCCGGTTGTGGCCTTCAGTAGGATGGACATGGCCCAGCAGGTCCTCCTAGTAAGATGCTGTTTGTGTTGGTCTTATGTTTGGGTCTACTTTTGATTGAACTTCTGTGTGAGACAGAAGTAAGTCGTGTATTGCATAGTCTTTCAGCCTCCGGCCTTGTCAGACTTGGCAGTGGTGAAGCTCAACTTTGATGCAATGTGCTTTGCACTGCTGTTGTGTTGCTTCCTTCTGCTGAGGATGTGAACTCTATTATCTGTCAGCAGAAGCCATGATCCAGAGAGCTGATCAAAAGAACCCTTAAAGTTACTTCCAGGCAAATTTGCAATCACTTCTGAGGTAACAATTCACATGCTGCTCCATTGAAGCAAGCAGAGCAGAGGGCTAGCAGGATGACTACTATAGCTCTTCAAGTTCCAAACAAATCTGCAGTTTTGAAAGTTATTGTGGGTGATCCTCACACGCGCATTTTCTAAGATTAGACAAAGCATATTTTGCATTGGACGTTCACATGTCTTGTACTGTTGTTCCTGCAGGCGGATAGCAGTGTGCGGATTGAGGCTGCGTGGTATGCAGATCCCGTGGCCGATGATGTCAAGTACAAGACAGCCTCTGCGTCTGGGGGCCTTGTGTCCCCCTGGGGTGTCCTGACCAACAGCCACGCTGTGCTGGACCGGGGGGACTGTACCAAGCATAGCGAAACTGTTTCTGCTCTCCAAATTGCATGCTACATACAGGGGGTCTCGGGGACAAAGGCCCGCCCAGGATTCTTTGCGTCTGCACAGGCTCGGTAAGGTTATTCTTTCTGCTGAAGAGTCGCCATTGTTCCTGGAGGTTTGCGGTTTTTAACTCAAAAGAATGCTGGAAAGGCTTAATCAGCAAAGATGCATTGTAGTCGGAGTTACTTCAAAATCCAAATCTGGATGGTGTCAAAAAACCTGCTGCTCAAAGAAATCCTGCTGCTCCAACTCTCTTTGAACCTCCTTTTGTTGACTTCGTGGGACAAGGTGAATCAGGTTCAAGGAGAGGTCGAGGCTTTGATTTTTGGGTTTCATTGCAACCGCCAGACAGGGGCGCAACCAGAGCCTGCTGGCCTGTCGCAAATCACTGGTTGTGCGGCGCACGTATATGGTCAACCATAACTGCCACAAATGGCACCTTATGTGGCATTTCGCAAACTAACCCCAGGTTTTAGTTTCCAACAGTGTGATTAGATAGTTGTGGTTTGTCCCTCCAGGCGCGTGCTCGAGGCATCGGAGGAGCTGAAACAGGTGGACCAAGTCAAGTACGCCAAGGCCAAGGTCTCCAAGGAGGCCTCCGCAGATGCCCTCCTCCAAGCTGCCGATGATGCCCGTACTCACTACGGGACTGCTGGACTCGCTCTGCCCCACACACACGACCCCGTCACCGGCGAGTACTACACCAACTTGAACGTCATGGATCCTGATCTAGCGCTTCTCACGCACTCCACGACCGGACCTGCCAAGGTAAGCGTTCTCCTGAAGTATCAGTGATTCCTTCTGGCGAATGTGCCCTTGGAGGGGCAAAGCTTTCATGTTGGGGCCATTGGTTGATCCACCCAAGCTTCACTGTTGAGTTGTGTTTGACTTTAACTGTGTCTGGGCCGTCGAGTTTCCAGCTCTTAATCTTGCTGTGGCCAAGCCATAGTTCGTGCATTGGGCCAAGATTGACACACTGGGAATTTTCCGCAGGTCCCTCTGGGCGCGCGGCTCGTGACTGTGACGAGATTGGACCCCACACCGAAAAACTCGCCTTTCATGCTGCCAAGTCTTCTCTTTGATCCTGAGCTGATGGCACGGCGCGGCTACTCCCTCAGCGCGAAACCTGCCCTTCCCATCGTGTTTGCTGGCTCGCCTGGTGAGAATGGTGGGCGCATGTGGTGGATTGTTAGTCCATCGTTTGAACATGCCCATATTGTCAAGCACTGACCAGGCCAATCATCGCTGACCAGCTTCTTGCTTCCAAAAATGCCATTGACTGAAGCTTGGCGCTCGAGTTGGAGTCTGGGCCTGGTTGATGGAGTTTGAGTGTGATTTTGGCAAAGTATCTTTGCAGGAACAAGCCTGTTGCGTGCGAGCGAAACACCGGAGGATTTCTGCCCGGAGTATCTCAAGATTTCACAAGAGAAATAGTGAGTGCTTGTTGGCTTTTGCTTCTTGAAAGTCAAGGTGCAGAAACCAGAAGTTCTGCGAGCGTCACCGGGGGGTTGGTTTTTTAGCGTACAGAAGTTGATGGAAATGTCGCAAAAGTCCAGCCTTGAATTCAAAGTGGTCGGAGTGATAGAACCAGCTGATTGAAATCTTCTGCTCTGCAGTATGAAGTCTCCCCAGGAAGCTGCAGTGCTGCTGAAGCAGTCGGCTCAGGCAGCATTCAGCCACGTCCATGGGGTCGCCTTCTCAGTTGCTGTTGTGGCTTTGCACAAGAAGAAACTCGTGCTGAACGACACGTATGTGGGCCACAGTGGGCTGACCAACGCTGGCTTCTCAGGCGCCAAGGGAGTAGGTTCTCGTCTCTTTTCTCCAAGTATGCCTTTTCTCTGGCCTTGTGCTTGACTGCAAGATGTTCGCTGTTCCAATGCTCATTTTCGATCAAGTTTTAATGCCTAAGGCAGTGTAAACATGTTCTAGTGCCAAGACAGTATCAGGAGATGTCGAGCTCTTTGCTGGTTAGACTCTGTCATTGATGTTTGCTCCTATGCAGACAGACCCCTATGCACCTCTTGGCACGTTCCAGTACGTGCACTGCGGGCCAGCTGAACTGGTGAGATACTCGCTTCTGATTGTGCCCGCTAGCTTCATGGCGGAAGCTGTTATGAGACTGCTTTGTCATGGTCACTTGCCCTCCCTTTCAGCGAACCCTTCGCTGATTTTGCAATAGTACTTGAGAGATTTCACCACTCTGGCACCCCAAGATGAACCTAGTTGTTTCTCAAACCTTGATCTAAACTGTCACACTGCGGTGACGATGTAAAGTCGTGGAACAGGCCCATACGATGCAGGTGATGTCTCGCTCAGGGGGTGTATCCATTCTTGCAGCACTACGTCCGGAAGTACGTCGAGTGGGCTGACATGGAGCGCGAACGGTTTGGGTACGATGCCACGACGCAGAGAGTGATCCCGCCCCCCTACAACGTCGCCATCCCGTCGCATAGCCCCCGCTTTGCTGTGACGGTTGTTGCTCACCTGATCCGAGTGCTCAACCCCTCTGGGGCATTCTGGACGCACCCGAAGTTCCCGTGGGCTACGTCAGCCTTGCCGTCATTCCGCCGTCTCGTCGTGAGTTCTGGTGCTTTGTCTCTCTTAAGTGGGAGCACATTTTCAGACTCATCCTTCATTGAAGCTGTCCAATGCTTCTCAGGAGCCTGCCATCAAACAGAGATATGAGACTGTTGGCCAACCACTACTTATGGAAGGGGCTTGTAAGATATTGGAACTCATATATTCTTTCATTGCATTGGAAATGCTTGTCCAATCCAAACCTTCCCTTAAGCGTTTCCTTTCCCTTTGCCGCAGCAATACCATCTCCCAGTCCTCGTGCACCTGAAGGATCTCGGCCCTAACTGGAAGAAGTGGTTGGAGCTCGTCGTACGCGATCGACACGTGCCCCCCCAACTCCAAATGCTGGACGACAACCAAGCGGACCCCAGCAGCCCTGATCGGGTGAGCCCTTCCGTCAGACACCCGGTATGGAACAGTGTCTCTAAGGTCCCTCCTTCGGGAGCGATTGGTTGTGCTGGTCGTTCTCAAAATCAGCAGCGGGATGCAGTGCGCTGCTCATGTACTTCTGTTCTCTTCTGTTCCAGCCAGTTGCCCCCATCCAGGTTGCCCGCTGTACAGTTTATCTGAGAGAGTCAGGTTGCCCGCTGTTTAGTCTCTTCTGAGGAGAAAACAAGTACCTCTGTGGGTGTTGGTATCTCAGTTTTTGCAAGGGGTCACTTCGGGAGTCTACGATGTACTGTCGATGTTGTTGCTGCTTTCGCTCTGTGGGCCTTCGAAAATTTACGAAGGCTTTTACAAAAGGCTTACAGAGCCTGTGGGCTTTGTGCTCCATCCACTTTATTTATGGGAGCCGGGAGCCGTATCCTTGAGATCGTCCTTTGTTGTGCGTCTTTGCTTCTCGCACTTGGCATGCTTTCAGAAGCTGCCAACTCTCTTTCGACCCATTAGAAATTGCTGCTGCTGATCAAATCAACTTTGGTGAAGTCAGCACCTGGGTGGACTGCACTTGCAGCACGAAAGCCTGCATGGTTACGTCCCTGTTTGTGTCTGGACCATAGTGAGGTTTACAAGTCAGAAAGAAACATCTGCAAGGAACTCTGCCAAGGCTGGACCTTTGCACCGACTTGCATCATATAATTATCAGGTGGGGCAGGCTCTTGTCAAGCGTGCGTTTGGTTCCTTGTGGTGCTGATTTGGTCTTTGTTTATCTTGTTGGCAGGAAGACTTCAAGGCGCTTGTGCGGGGCAAGCTGAGCGAACAGATAGCGGCATATCTGGGCAGGGACGTTGTGGTGAGGCCTCATAAACGGAACGTTTTCTATATCTTCATTAAGCGTACGTTTGAGGTGGACTTGCGGAATCAGCGAGCATGCAGATTGATGAGCGAGATGTTGAGTGGTTTATGCTTCGATCGTGATTTTCCACATGCGGAGTGGCTGTGCAAGCGTTTATGTCATACAAAAAAATGTCCCCTGTCGAATCTCTCTGCGTTATTGCCATCTTGCAGGACTGGAGGCGCATGGCAGCGCAGACCCGACTGCGGGTCGTGATTGCTGAGTTCGCGGAGCTGTTCACCGAGAAGGACGATGAGGACAACTACCGGAGGCTGCCGTACGACCTGAGGAGCTGGCCCTGGGCACTGCCGGACGGCTTCGAGCTGCGGAAGTGGGAGGATGTGCTGTGGTTGTTCCGGCGGCTGAGGCTAGAGAGGGACTCCATCCGGAACTACCTCCCGGACGACCTCTTGGTGAGCCCCCTGATGCGCACCCCCTCTACGTGGACAGGAACAGAGAAGCCTTAGCATGTTAAAGGCTGGAACGGCACACGTAATAGTGGCCCACTTGTCTATTCTGAACCTTGTCTCACACGTACCCTGGTTTGTCCTCATTCTTTCATCGCCGCTCCAAGCCTAGTTTCCAAAAGTATAAGTTCAATGCGCCGGTGCCTCTTCAGTAGCTCGTGTTTAATCAAGAAGGTCAGGCTCAGCCTGGTTTGCAGCGCCATCAAATTGCCTAGCGTGTCAGCTTTGCTATTGTCGCGTACTTTACTGACTAATGGACATCCACTCGTTGCAGGCTACACGGGATAAGCAGTGTGTGCCGCCTGACGATGACGAGCAGGCGAAACCAGCCGGTACATCCTCGCCCCAAAATAACAACACCTAGCTAAGAACCAATTGCAACGAAGTGAGGGAAGTAGAGGAGAGCGCCGAGAGAATCTTCTGGGGTGCAACTTCGGCCGAACGGATCTGAATTTCAGCAGTCGCGGCGAAGAGAGCCATAGCGGGTTGTTTGCTGATCTGAGATTGGCTGGGAACAAATATTGATTCCATTTCTACAGATGTCTTAATATCTAGGATACGATTTGTTCCCGTGCCAATGGCTGCACCCAGTACTAATAGGTCATGTGCATCCGAGTCAATCTTGATGCGCTTGATATGTGCCGAGATGCAGTCACGAGACAACCAAGCTTGTAGCAGCATCTCCAACATACCATTGCAGAATCCAACAATAATTCGCCGCTTGTATAAGGCATGGCCGGCCTCGGCCCGCTCGCATAAGGCTTCGTACTAGTCATCACGATTCATTGATTCGGAGCTTAGGACACACTCTCAGTCACGATGTGAGGTATTATTGCTTCCTAATCTGAGTGCATCCGACAAAGATCTGAATATTGCTCGGAACTCGAGAATCCTGCATAGGAGGCTACTTAGAAGCTGAAAGTTGATGGAAAAGGTTTGATTGCCTCAGGTCCATTAGTGTGTCTATCATTTTTCAGGAACAAGCATCGGACGCTTGAACAACCGAAGGCATTACCCTAAAATTTCAGGCCCCTACTAAAGACCTGCTAAGTACTATGCACAGTCGAGCAATCGATATACCTGGGCTTGCTCGTCGACAACTGTCTGCTCCTGGTTGCATCCAAGAGCACGCGCTGCGAATCCGACTCGAGGGCCCACTTCCTGCAAATATCAGATCAGTCATCGTCAAGGCTGGGGACCACGTCGCCATGTGATACACACACAGAAAGACGAGCAATGCGAACGCGCACATCTGGGCCTTCAACTAGTACGTACTGTATCTGCATCTCGGTGAAGTCACTAACTGCAAGCTCCTATGCTGCAAGTACGACCGCATATTCACCTCTGGAAGTGCAGTCGTGGGGACAGCAGCAGATGCCTTTCCTCAGAATCTTGCGAGAAGATGATGCGGCGACGCTTCCTGTCAAGCGCTTGCCCTGTCAATATCATGGGGCCGAGGTCCTCTTCGAGTGAAGCTTCGCCTGACAACCTCTTGCCCACACTGCCGTGCTGCTGCTCAACTAAGGGGCGGCAAGACGGAGCCACCTGTGAAATACGACAATTGCCGGATGTCAAATCTGGCTGCAAGCAAACCCCAGTGAGCTTCTATTAGCAAAGGGTGCTGCGCCGCATACAGCCACAGGCCATGTAGCATGAGCCTCGAAACTTGATGTTCATGCTTCAATCAAGTTGGCACACCCATGACAACCAGCTGCAACAAGTCACCGTCAAGCTTGCACGAATAGCCGCCTTTAGGCTTCCGTTCTTACCTTGCGTATGCATGGTGGTGGTGTGCTGAATCCCTTCTTGAAAGCGCTGCCGGAGGTCCAAGGGAACGGAGAGGTAGGCGAGAACCCCTGGACAAGTATACATAATCATGAGCACCGCATCAACTGGTCTAGAGACCCATTTTATGAATGCAAGGTCACACTAGACTGCACTCAGCAAGGATACTAGAAGCAGACTGAAGCGCGCGGCTAGAAAGAACCAGATTGTGAAGTCCCTGATAGTCTGACCCCATGTATATGGACTTGGGATAGAGCAAGGCCTGCCAACCACGTTGAAGCAATGTGCGAGTGACTCACCGGAGCCCGGCTCTTCTTGCTCTTCTCAAGATCTTTCGGTAGTTGAGCTGGGCTGAGACTGTTTTCATTCGTGAGTGCCCGGTAGAAGTTCGGGCCTTGGATGCTTGCGGAGTCTTCATCATTCAAGAAACTCTCTAGAGAACGTCCGGACTTGGACCCATCAACAGATCGAGCAGCGTACTCAACACCTTGAATGTCCTCGCCTTGGGATTCTTCAGATGCTGATGAGCCGCTGGAGAAGTGAAAAACGATCGCACATCAGCTGACTGTTAACATGAACGGCGGATGGCATTTTGATGTCAACTTTTCGTGCAGCTTATCAATCTGTGCCTTGTAATCGAGCTGGCAGCGCTACCAGCCAGTAGCCAGTTGAGCCTTCAGCTTAAAGCCCCCCATCTCCACTAGCAGGATGGGCGACGCACCCCGCTGCCTGACTACGCTAAGTAAATCTTGCTGACTTTCCTCACAGATGCCACACTAGAGCTGACGTCTCTCCATACAGAGCTGCCTGCATAGAAGCGATGCAGAGGTCGTGAGCCAGGGGCTGGCCCGGAATTGTTGCTTCGTCTACAACGAACAAGGGGGAAGGGTCCCGAACAGCCCTTCCTCCTTGCTTGTAACAGCGCAAGTACCTTTCCCAGTGGAAATGCAAATTGGAAGCCATTGCCCGCAGCTCGTAATGCAGCTTCAATGGTGGTGCTCTCTGCCAGCTATTTTGATGGCGCTGCTCCTATTATGCCGACGGCTTGGAGCTGAGTGTACCGGAGCTCAGTTTTGGCAGCTCAACCTGCGGTTCAATGCTGGTGACCCCAGATCAAGCAGGCTGCGCACAGTTGCTGATGCCCATCTGTGGAGCTGCCCTCCACCACCTGACCAGCTCAAATTGCTCGTAGCCCGGTTCCACCCTGGCAGATTAGGCCGGCAGTGTCAAAGTATTCTATGGCCCGGGTAAAAAGCGAAGCTAGTCAGAAGTGACGCTGAGACTAGAGAGAATGCTTGCGGTGGCCTGGTCCCATTTGTGCATCAGCAAGGGCCAAGACTGAGCAACTAATCATGGCTCCAGCCACAGAGAAAGAACAGGTCCCGGCCGCACAGGCACCACCCACAGAGGACGGTGCAGCAAGTCAGGACGCACAGGAAGCTACCCCAGCTGACAGCTCGACGATCTTGCTCTCTGTCTCTGCGCCCGGGGCGGCAACTCATGTTTTAAACGTACATATGATCGGCTGAGAGTCTGAATATATCGTGGCTTTTACTAGTTTATAAACAATGCCATTTAAACAAGAAGAACATGTTTTATACCAAAAAAACGTGTTTAAACCGTGTTTTAAACCAAAAACATGTTTGTTTAGGTATTATGTTTATCGGGCTCAAAAAAACGTGGCTTTGCCCGATCATATGTACAAACACGTTTTGAAGTTTTAAACATGTTTATTCATGTTTATTTATTTCCAGGGGGGGTCAATCTCAAAACCAAGTATGTTTTTGGAGAGCTCTAACTGAGCTCGTATCAAAAACAATAGCGAATATATCCAATTCATCACAAATTGTTGAATAAACATTGTTTTTTCTCAAAAACATTGCTCACGTTCAGTACCCTAGTTGCCGCCCCGAGCCTCTGCGAGGCGCTCCGACAGTCAGAGACCGGATCGCTTTAGCGTCCGCATGTGCCTGCACTTCAGCGACGGCCAGCTCGCGCATTTGCTCATTCTGCTGACGGATAGCCGTCAT
>DF237917.1:958-20823 GCA_000708835.1 Klebsormidium nitens | reverse complement strand
CAGGACGGCAGACGTATATTGAGACCTCATGTCGCACATATATCGTGACATGCTGTTATTGTGCGCGCATGCACACAGTGTCACTGCACTGATCATATGTGACCATGTTGCACCTGGGCTGTGCAAGCGTACTGAGGTTTTCAATTCGGGTATATGTTGAGACGGCACATGCCAGGCATGCATGGAGTGCAGAGTCTCGACGTGGGTCCTGCTACACGCCTGCACAAGCTCTAATACGAACACATTGAGCTGGCAGGCACATTGACGTGCAGTCAGACATCGCGAGCAAAGATACACTCTGCCCGGTTGACCCCAAACGTGGCAAATCGCGGTCAGCGTGACGTCAGTTCTCCACCTGCCTCCAAGTCGGTAGCGCCTTTGTTTGGTGATACCGCACGTTGACCACCTTGTCGACAAACAATTTGGACTCCTCTTCTCCTTGAGGCGACTTCCGATTGATAAGAGATGCCGTTTCCTTGAGCAAACGATGTGGGTCCCTGCACAAGAAACCGCGGCATGAGACACGGCTCTGATGTACAGAGTAGAAAGTCTTACATTGAGCATGCTTATCGCCGGGAATGGTCTAGACTGCTTTAAGCGGAGACCGACCCAGCGTTTCCCATTGAATTAGTCCAGGAGTGAAAGCCGATGCTGACAGCAGAGATTCTCAGTAGACTCTTGTCTTCTGGAGCAGTTGTGTGTCAAGCGTGTTTCGGGCAAAGGAAGTCCCGGTATGAATTCAAGCCAGAAGAGGGTTTCTTGGGCCAAAAAAACTGATTGAAACTGGTGCGAGCACGACCAAAACGACAGAAGATTGGACACAGAGGGACACACAAAAAGGACGACGAAGGGAGCTCATAGATTCACGACAGTTTGCGCCGGCCTTCGAAAGCTTTATGCGCACAAGACAGTCGTAGACGAAAAGGAGAAGGAAGTTTAACGAATACAAAGAAGGCGACAGGAAAGGAAAGGAGGTCAAAGCAAGATCTGGTGGAAGATACGAAAAGAACGAGGACGAAATAAAAATAGAAATAGAAACAAAAAAGTAAAAAGAAAAGAGCTTTTGCTCACCGGTCCACGACTATTTGCACCGGCCTCCGCAGCCGCTCGAGGCGCGCCTCCTTCTGCTGCTGCTCCTGCTGCACCCGATCCTGCTCGGACGCCCGCCGCTCGTATACAGCCGCCAGGTCCTGCAACGTCAGCGGCCGGGCGGTCAGTGACGTCAACGGATTAGCACGTGCGTTCCGAGTCAAAGTCAACATGAGGGGGCTGCAGAAGTCCGCCGCCAGGTCTTGCCACGTCAGCAGCCAGGCGGTCAGTGACGTCAGCCATTACCGCGTACATCGTAATCAAAGTCCGGAAGCGAGGCCGCAGCTCTGCCGCCAGGCCGTGCCACGTCAGCAGCCGGGCGGTTGGTGACGTCAGCGGTTTGGCACGTGCCTCCGAATCAAAGTTCGTAAGAGGCGGCCGGTGCCCGGTTCTTGCTTACTGGGGGCCGCACAGGAATTTCGGACAGCTGTGCAAACTGTTGTGAGGTTCTGAGCCTTTCGTCAGCAGATGACGCCAGCTTGAGATAAACCCAGAGACTGTAACAACGCTCAACGCTCCCAACGCCCAATGCTCATGCAATGACACTTCAGGAATAGTAAGCTTCAGGAATAGTGAGATCACCAGCCTGGGACGGGTAGGGTTAGTTTGGGGGTTTAGGGTGGGTACGGGTGCGGAGCGGGTGATTTTATAAGGTTCGGTTTTCAGTGTTTGGTTTGGGCTTTCTATTCCTGAAGTGTCGCGACATCCAATGCTCCAAACGCTTCCGCTGAGTTGGGATGCATCGTTGCGACCCCGAGATATTGCGCCCGATTATGGGCAGCGATCTTGATCGTCCGGTTTTGCTTTTTCCTTCCGTTTCCTTCTACTCTGAGTTTCGCATATCGGACACTCGATCATTCCGCTGGCGACTCAACAGCAACGGATGCGCAGTCTCATTGAAGACACCCCGAATAAGAGATCCACTCGTACCCGTTCTCTCCTTCTCCTGAGTTCGGCCTCGATCCCGCTCGCTTCTCGTTTCCGCCGCTCCTCTTCCTCCTCCGCTGTCCGCTGTCTTTCCTCCTCTGCCTGCTTCTGCTTCTCTTTGAACACCGCTACGGCCTCCCTTAGTTGCGCCTAAACGAGAAAGCAGGTTTGGTGTCAATGAGTAGACCTTGGACGTAACCGTGAATGAACCCACACCAACACAAAGTAATCAGTGTATACGAAAGACCCGTTCGCGACAAATTGAAGGGACACAAATGAAGGCCCGCACAGAACGGCTTGTAAAATAAATACTACTTTAAGCCACAAATAAAAATCGAAATGAAGCCGAAGCTGCTCGCGAGGAGAATTCGCAAGACGGGTTACAAGGCAGCACGTGACCCCTTTCCTGACGTGAGGGCGGGGCGTGCTGATGTCATTAACCGACGTTAGCGCCTTACGAATCAGGGACGCAGATTCTCCAGAGACGGGAAAGAAATTTTGATGAGGTAAGGCCATGCGAAGCGATATGGGGTTTGCAGTCTGCGACGACCCGGATTTTGAGAAAATTATTAAAGACCGACACAACATTATCGGGATCTGCTCCGAGAGATACCACTTCTGCTATTCAAATTGACTCGTATTGCTTGAAAACTCCAAGATCAAACAGCCGGTGTTTCAGTCTCCGAGCGTTAAAACCCACTGATTTGTGGCCGAAAAGACCCACCCGGAGGGGGTGGACCGGAAACTCCACCTCAACTTCCCGTAGCCCATGAGCTCGATAAGGGCCTGGTCTTAGAAGGCGACTCAAGAGGAGCTGGCTCCTGACTGAAACCTGGCCCAGGGAATGCTGACGTCACGATTGAGGACCGTTTGACCTCCATTCAGCACGTAGGATACCAGGCGCTCCCTAAGTACCATCAAAACCTCATTTCGCTAAATCACTTGAAGCTAATGTCCTCCGGCTGTCCATTGACAAGTTACACCAAAACGAAAAAAGATGAAAATAAGAAGCAAAGAAAGAGAAAAAGAAAATTCTTACCTTTTTCCGCTGTTCCGCCTCTTTGGCTCCTGACTGCGCCTGCGCCTCTGCCGCCGCCTCCGCGTCTCTCCGTTCCCGCTCGGCGGCCTCCTTTTCTGCCTGCAAGGAGCGACTCGCTGACGTCACCAGCACGTTCAATGACAGCGAGAGCGCGCTTTAAGACGCCGAGAGCACAATTTTTGAGTCATGAGCAACTATATGATTCACAAGCAGTTTGCTTGATATTAAGAGGAGATTCGGAGAGTAGATAAATGATGCCCGAGAGCACGTTTTGTGACGTCACGAGCATCTTTCGTAAAACGTACTTCCTTCCCATTTCCGGCAGCTCCTCCGCTTCCCTCCACCGCTCCAGCTTCGCTGCACTAAAACCTGGACCTGAAAGCCAGGAAGCACTGAAGACCTAAAGAGGAAAACGCCAACTGATTGCCGGTCGCGTTCGAGGACGCCCCCAGACTATACCCTTCAGATCGACGGTTCCAAAAGGTCCTTTCGTCAGTGAATAACTCCGTCTACGAGTCCTTCAGATTATAGCCAAAGTGGGCTTCCACGGTTGACTGAGAGTCCATGTTCTGCCTCCATCCGTTGTGAGAGCAGTAAAGATAACGAACCCTAGAACCCCGAAATGCACTAAGCCGTACCTTCCATTGTTGCAGCTGCGCCCGCTTTCTTTGCCGCTCCCGCTCGGCCGCGCGCTCCGCCTCGTCCCGTTCCTCTTCGGACTTTTTGACACTCGTCGACTGGAGCAGGCCGGCAGTTACTGCGGCCGCCTTCTCTTCCTGCGGACAAGGGGTGTGAATTGGCACGGATTTTAGTAGGTACTCAATACAGGTTTCTCGAGCTCTTACTCGGACTTTTTCACACTAGTCGCCTGGAGCAGCCCGGCAGTCACTGCGGCCGCCTTATCTTCCTGCGGACAAGGGGTGTGAATTGGCACGGAATTTTAGTAGGTACTCAATACAGATTTTTCGGGCTCCTCTCGGACTTTTTCACACTAGTCGCCTGGAGCAGCCCCGGCAGTCACTGCGGCCGCCTTATCTTCCTGCAGAACCGATGTTGTAAATACAGCTCAGATACTTGACTACGGGAAGAATGCAGACCAGTGACTGCCATTGTGTCTCTTCTCAAAGGTTCTTGACACTATGGAAGCAAGAGTGAAGCCTTTTCCTCCCGTCAAAGTGGAGGCAAAAGTGGCCCGGCTGTAAAAAAGAGGGCAGAAAGTGCTACACGCTCTTGACCAGTGAAAGCGCTCTTGAGCACGTATTTCCCTTCTGAAGCACGGACTTTGAAATCCTTGACATCGACCTAAAGAGTCGTTCTGCTTTTCAACCATTTGAGAGCTGATCTTACAGCGTTTTTCGGACCACTTAGGAGGTAGATCATGTAAACAACAAGGCACATGCACCAATCGGTCAATCACGACCTCAGACACAGCTGAAACGAAGCGGGAAAACAAAACAAAGTCGTCAGAAAAGACCGAAAGACGGAGAAAGACGATGAGCGAGATCTCACCTCTTTCTGCGCCCGCCACGCCATGATAGCGCCCCGCTTGCGCTTGGCAAGCTCTTCAAATTCGGCGTGCCAGCGACAGTGGGCGATGATTTCCTTCCGGTCGAAAAGCAGAAGCTCCGCGACGGCGGGCTGGACCGAGAGGCTGTAATCGCCCTGAACGAAAAAGTGGGGTTTCAATTTAGGTTTTGCAGCGTAACCCACGAAGTCCAGAAGTTGGAAAGGTAGCCCAGTTTCTGAGCTCGCCTGAAAGAGCAAGAGCTAGCTCGCTCTTTGTTGCAGTGTCACCTAAGAGGTTGAGGAGTTTGGACCGCAATCGCGGCTTCTGAAGTCGCAATTCAGGGTGTTCCCAAAGTCAGGGATGAGGAAATATTGGATGCATACGGCTTAGAAAACTCAAGATTGTTAACAGAAGGCGCGCCTCCTTGTGCCACGTGGTCAGGGCCGGGGCGGCACACATAGCGTGAGTGATCGAGCGGTAGCGTCTTCTGACCGATTCAGTACTGGTCCAAGGCATCGATGAGAAGAGAGCATGACACTTTGGCCGACGTTGAAAGAAGTGCTTGGTTTCGTTTGGAGGCATCGTTGTTCCGGCCGTTTGATTTTCGACTACGAAACAAAATCGGAGGGTCTGTGCAGTTCGCTCGAATGAAAGGATCGGGATCCCCTGGGTGACTTCATCAGGGGAGCGTCCCTGGGTCGCTTGAGCACCAAATTCTGCCTGCATTCGGAACTTATAAGAAAGAAAAATCTGAACGGCGGTCCTGCTTGATACCACTCTTCATCATAACCAATCCGATCGACGAACAGCTTGATCAAAGAGCGACCAGTGCTCGTTTAACCTCAAACAAAAACCACGGAGGAAGTGTCCAATAAACGCAGGGAATGTGCGCTCTCCAACCACAACTTCCGTCCGGTGCAGAATCTTTTAATCCAAGAGTGGCGTACTAAAGCCATTTATACTCAGGCCTCCATGAAGAGACGAAGCCAACTTGAAAATACAGACAATGAGAACCACGAACGGAGCACCCCACCAACAGGACTGGTTTAGGTCGGTCAGAGGAGGCCAACGAAAACCAAAATTACAAATGCAATCTGCATTCTGCTCACCCCATGCTCCGCTAAGATCCGAAGAAACCGCTTATGGTCCACCGGATCCCAGCCCCCCATCAGCCCCGTCCGTTCGACGAACTCTTCGTACTCTTCCACCTCCGGCAACAGTCCCCCCCCCTCTTTTGCCCCCTTGGACCGCCCCCCCAGAGGAGCGCTTCTCGTCCGTGCGGGGAGGGCCTCTGGAGACGAGGGACCGCGATCCCAAGACTCGAGGCGTGAACCAAAGCCGTCGATCTCCTTTGAAAGAACGCGCTCGTGCCGGCAGAGGGTGTCGTAACTGCGGGTCAAAGCTTATGCATGAGCAATCCAAAGTTGCCCAGTTCGAAAACAGGAATGCAAGTTGCAACATGACTCGACTCCCTTCATCTCTTTTAATGCTTTTGCTGTCTTTGGAGTCAGAATAAGGCCCTGTCAGTGAGAAGAATGACGGATCGTACTTCCGTTGATACAATCCGGCCTGCAGCGCAAAAAGGCCTCGTGTGAAGAGCCCCCCGTGGGGGCGTTAGCCTCATACAAGTGAAATCTTGGCGGAATACACAAAGTGAGACACGCACAGCACAGAAACCAGAACAAAGAACTTCCAAGGTGAAGAAAAAACCAGTGACGGCCTTTTGGCGGCAAGTGTTATGGATTGCTTTGTAAAGAACAATATATGTGGAGACCTTGTCTTGTGATTACGCCCCTACCTGTCCTGCTGCTCCTCCTTGAGTGCGCTGATGTCAGCCTCGCTCGCATCCATCGTCCGCGCCAGCTCGTCCATGTACTCCGGACCCGTCCGAATGTTGGACACCAGGGTTTGCAGCGTCCGAACGTCCGACTGAACACGCTCCAGCCGATCGGCCATCCGTTCATCTGCAATGTTCAAGACGAGCAAGGATGGATTCAAGTTTGCCACTTATTAGAGGACTTTTCAGGGCCCGTTTGAATGTTCAACACTGGACGTTGCAGCTTCCGCAACTTGCGAACCGGTCCGCCATGCGCTTGTCTGCGGCAATCACATAAAAGATGTGGTGAACAAGCGATTGCTTAAAGATGATCAGATGTTGGACACTGGAGTTTGCAGCTCGAATGTCCAACTGGATGCTTTGAGTGTTCGCAGAGGGCATACGGGAGGATTCTAACGCTGATGGATCTGGCATATAGAATGGACTGCAAAGAGGAATTTAAGTGTCGTTGTCATATCCCACACATGCTGCCAAACTTTGACGAGGCTGATCTCAGAGAATTGTTTGACCCATTTCATTGTTGATTAACTCCTCCCCACAAGGAGCTTGTATGTGGGTCGGTAGGGAGTGGCACCAAAGGTAGTAATGGGGACTTACCTAGCCTCTGCCTAGCCACCGCAGCCTCTTTCACCGCCTCTGCAATCCGCTGCAGCTCCTCATTTCCTGTGCTCGCTTTCCCGCTGTACAAAATCTCCATCTCACGCTCATGGGCTTTAAGCCTGCAATTGAAAGAAAGGAGGGGAGGGAAACCAGTTGGAAATGGAGGGGAAGCCTAGGAATAAATACTCGTTTGAGAAAGGGGACCATCGTACTCATGATTGTTTGACCCATGGATGAGCACTTCTGTGGGGCTTCCTTGGGCAATTAACGCTGCTACCCAAGGCCAGATGTCTAGACTGCTTGCGTCTTGAATCGGTACTCGCTTGTGAGCTTTATCAGAAGCTCAGAAGATGCTTCCAAGATCAAATGTCTTCTATCCTCTCCAACAGAGCTTGTCTTGTGCTGAAAAGGTGGGGCAATTGCGCCCTACAAAGAAAGAGGCAGCCTGGAAAAGAAGCATTCTGTCATGAGAATGGGACCCAGGTGGCCACTGCCAGTGCTCACTTTCTGCCCCCATTCTCCTATCTCTTAATGTGCCCAAAAGAAAGCGCCTAGTGAGCTGATACCTGTGAAGTCCAACAGCTGCCCCTGTCCCTTTCCAGGAGGGGCTTTTTAATAAAGTGGTACACAATGTAAAGCAATCGAAGAGGAGCCTAAGGAGCTTGTACTGCATGCAAAATGACCACCTCTTTTCCAATCAAACAGCATCTAGCTCAGCTTCTCCTCTTCTGCGCGGGTCACAGAAGCATTCCCCCGCCATGGCACATTTCTTGAGCTCATTAGGGTCAATGCCAAATTAGGGTTCTGCAAAGTAAGCTGGATTGTGGACCCATGAAACTGAATGCGCCAGGAATTCTGTGATAGCCTGCTCTTCAAGATGAATGCTGACATACCTGAGCTGCAGATTCTGCATAGTCTTGGCCCAAACCGCCTTCTCCTGAGCTTTTTGCAGTTTCGTCTCATCTCCCAAATTGGCAGACGAAGCGCCCCCCTTGCCTTCCATACCTCCTTGGCTATGAGTATGGGCACCTATCGAATGCCTTCCCTGCTGGTTGCCCCTCTAATTGCAGGAACCCTGAAAGGCTGAGATACGAATCCAGACTTTTTGATCTTCGAACTTCAAAGACGAGCTGTGATAACTTCAAGTTCAAAGTTAGCTAGACTCTAGAGCTCAGTCTGCAATTCTCGAAATGACATGCCCCCCTTCTTCGAAATGCATTCAATGGGATCGTCCCACGTGGTTATTCCGGCGACAAACAGTCTCTGATGTGTCACTGAGCGTTGCTGCGATCAGCCAAAGGTGCTTGGTCGATAGAGATGAGGGGAGATCCAGAGACAGCTCACTGAACAGCTCACAAGTTCTTGTTCTGTCTGAGTGTAAAGTAGTCAGAGCGATCGGACACCTCTTTTAGTTGAGGCATGGGCGCCCACTTTCAGCAGTTCTGGCTCTTGTGAAGCGGGGGTTCCTCTTCTGCTGGCACTGTGAAGAGAATAGAATGGAGTGAATGTGAGGAAAGACCGCTCTCAGGCCTTCCGCTTTTTAAGTGAGAGCAAACATTATAGTTGCAAGGCCATACCGGGACGCCATGTTTCCCCTTTCGACACTCATCGTCTACGTCGGAGGCTACCTTTTCTTAGTGTTCTTCGCGGTGTGCTTGGGTAAGCAATCTGCTGCAACCGACAACACTTTGGTGCTGCTCACAGAAAGGTTCTGCATGTAACCTTTCACAACTCTGATTTTGCGGAAAAAACCCATAAATCGCAGAGGTGTTGGGAATCCTGCTGATCGTGTTCTTTGGTAGCTCATGAGAGACTTCTATGACGTCAATCAAGCCCTTTCCAGCAACTTTTTAATCAACTCGGAGGTTTCGGACGGCCCACCAAACAGCTTGCCCCTTTTCCTTCACCAGTTTCTTCTTGCCCTTATTTCTAGACAGCCACCGGACAGGTGCAAACGGTGCCTGCATACTTCGAAACGCAAAGCCTAAAACGCAAAGCCTAAAAGTCATCGGGCAGCATTCATTTCGTGGGTCAAAGCATGTTTTGCTCTCCGTCAGCTGCTGACAGCACCGTTTTTCTCGGGAACATTACGGCCACACCTGCGTTGCAAGGCTGTCGCTCGACAGCATTATGCTTTCCTTGCGCATTCAGACCAAGCCTGCATTTTGGACAGCCATGAGATCGAATCTTACGTTCTGCACTCCTGATTTAGCATCTGCATCTACATTTTTTGCAGCGACCGGCTTGTACTACATTGCGGAGCTTGTGGAGGAATACACGCGGCTCACCAAAAGGGTCATCGGCACCGCTATCAAGGTAGGCAACTGAAAATCAAGATCTATGAAAAAGCTGGAAGATACCGTTTTTGAAGTGGGCGTAGCAAGCGAGTTTGCAATTCTGATCGGACGGTTCAATTTGTCCAGATTTGAATCGTCAGTGCCGTCCCAGGTTGTGATCGGCCAAGGGGGCGACGCCGTGAGCTTTCGGTGATGCTTCCATCAAGCCCCTACGCCCAATTTCATCAGAGGATGATCCTTTTTCTATACGTCCTTCAACCACCGGGAGCTATCAAAGTACTCAAGTTCCCCCCAGCTTCGAATCCTGCATGTTGCCGTCTTACTTTGCTCTCCACCTGATTGGGTCAACCACTTCGGTTGTTGATCAGAAAGGTGTGATGGGACAGATTGGTGGGTTTGGGCAGTGCAAAGTCTCATGGTCCCTTCACTCTGCTACTAACAAATATATCCCCATGTGACGACTACGCTCTAGGAACCACTTCAGGTCTTTGGCTTCAATTTTCAAGTACAGCGCCAAACTGTTTATTGTGCTCTCTTGGCCGCTCGTTGCGTGCCTGGAATTGCAAAGCCTTGCGCTTCGCACTGTGTCGTTGATTCGACGCAAAGCCCACCTATCAGGAGCACGCTGGGCGTGGCTACCTGTTGTGCCCAACGCAAGAGCTCAATTTTGGTAAGAGCGGGGTTAAGGAGAGTTAGTAATCCTGGGACTGTGTCCTGGGATGCTATTGGAAGGGTCAACGCGGAAGGGTTTAGGGGCGAAACTTTGGGCTAGGTTTCTTTCGACCAATCATTGATCGGGAAGCCTCGGGTCAATCCCCCAAACGTCGCCATGTCAGCCCTTCCAACAAGATTTCCGGCCCCGGTCCCAAAACTACTGATCCTCCTTGAACCCGCTCTGTGAGCAGTCAGGGGGGTTGCTGAAGCTTTCAGCAAACCTCTCAGTGGTGTGCTGTTCTCTTTCTGGCCTTTAGTAGCACCAATCCTCTGGTACCGCCTAGCGCTGAATCTGAAAGCTGTGGGCGTCCGTTCATATCCAAGCTTTCTAAGCCCTTATCAAGTTACGGGTAGATGTGTCAGAACACTTGCCAACATCGCCTGGTCCTACCTTCTCTCCTCTCAACCAGTCTTTTGAAATGCAGAATTGGCACTCCTCCTTTGCACCGGCTCTTTCATTTGTGGTCAGAATCAATCTCTTGAGAAGCGGTCAAGTCTTCTTCCTTCGTATACAAATCGTCGAATCGTAAAATAAGTCGATTTTGGCAATTGGCGTGCCAATGTCTAACTTCGACTTTCCGCAAGTCAGGTGGTGGATCCATCTTCAGACCGCCTCCCTTTGCTCGCTTGGCGGTTGGGATCCATTGTTTAAGCGGCGGGGCTGATGGTTCTCTCTCTTTCCAAGGTTGAGTCTTTGGGAAAGTCATTTTATTTCATCATTTTATGCTGCAGGTGGTGAGGGGGATCCACGTTGCACTCCTCCTCTAGACCGCCTTCCGGTGCTCCCCAACACGGTCGGGATCAATTGCCTACAACCCGATTTGAGTCTTTTCTTTCTATCCAAGGTCGATTTTGCAAGACAAATGGCCTAAGACGCGATTTGGGTCTTCTCTTTCTATCAAGGTCGATTTTTTACGAACAATGTCCAACTTTGCCTTTTTGCAGGTAGTGATTGGGATCCACGTGGCACTCCTCCTCTGGGACCGCCTCCCGGTGCTCCCGATTGCGGTCGGGATCGGTTCGCACGTCGTGTACTACCGGCTGCTCAAGACCTTCCCGTACATTTCTCTCACGTCTCCGGACTTTCTTGGGAGTGTCGGTGAGAATGGGCTCTTCGAACTTCCTTCAATCCAATCTTCACTGGAAGGCGATTTATGCGGATGTTGTCAGAATCCGTTTGTGCTTGCCGTTGGTACAAATCGGTCTCACTTCCGGTAAACGTCACCTTTTTGGCAATCTGTTCAACGTCATTTCTCTGGTGAAAAGATTTGGACAGATACAGCAGTTACCGGACTTTTGTGCTTGGGCATCAAGTTCGCTTGGCTAAATGAACGCACATTACAACGTAGTTCCAGCTATTGCCAGCATCGAAAGCGGGCAGAGGGTAGAACCAAAGGCTTCGAGAAGATTCAATAACAGTAATCCCGATCGATCCCATATCATTGCACTCCCGGGGGGGAGTTAGTAGTCTTTGCTGGGCCGAGGCTCAAGTCCTGAGTCCGCAACTTATGCTTTCAAGGCAGCAGGAATAGGCAGGGATTCGGATATTGAATGCATTCACCAGCAACTTTCAGCCAGCTTGACTTCGGCCAGTGCTTCTTCCCATTGTGAGTAATCGCGGAAGCATTGAGCTGCACACTTATCGAGATGACAAGACAGAGCTTTCACCAGGGATTGTAAAAAGTCGAATGGTCCGTTTCTTATTAAGATACCATTGACGACTCGCCATACCGGCTCAACCGACTCGATCCGTCGCGCCGTTGTTTTGCCAGGATATGAAGGCAGAGTGGTGTTGTTAGCATACCAAGAGCAATCGGTGTCATCTGTCGTCGTCATAGTTGGAAAATCAGGCGAACTCAGTATCGAAACGCAAAACTCTTCGATACAAATTTTCCTCGAAAGCACCAGCGAGAGCTTTGTTGACAGACTTCACATGAACTCGATCTTGAAACCCCAAGCTTCTTACCGCCCAGACCATTGGTGCTGAAGAACATTATGTGCTTCGCTTTCTCGTCTGAGACTCTCAGCGCTCGTTACAGCCTCTCGCTGGCATAAAGCACTTGATTCGACTTGGTTTTGATCGAAGTGACTCGGTTTCCGTTCGCTCTCGGGCCTGGTCGTGCTGAGCCACATTTATTCCACTTTTCCGTCTAAGACTTCCACCCTCGGTGACTGCATGTTGCAAGCACTTTGATTGGACAAATTTCCATGTTCGTCCTTTTTCAGGTCTGGCCGTTTAAAGCCACGTCGTGTGATTCTGCTTCTTCACTTGAGGATTACACCGTTTGTGTATTTTGCAAGCATTTCCAAATTGACCAGTCTTGTTTTTGTCCAGGTCTGGTCGTTTTGAGCGACGCCGTGTAATCTCGCTTCTCCGATGTTGGATTCCACTGCTCGTTTGCATGCAATTCCTGGTTGTCAGGTCTCGATCCTTTCCAGGTTTGGTCGTGCTGAGCCCCATCGTGTGGTTCCATTCTCCGATTTCGGAGTCCACCGCTCGTGAGCCCATTTTGCTACCATTCTTTGATTGAAAAGCTTTCGCCCCTTTCCAGGTCTGGTCGTTCTGAGCCACATCGTGTGGTTCCGCTTCTTCGCCTATGACTATCAGCGGCCGTACCTGACGTTGGAGTACGTCATCGGCTTCTTCCTGATAATGGTGTGGCTCATCCCGTTCGCTTACTTCATCTCGCTCGCGGCGAACGAGAGCGTGTTACCGGGCGCCGGGGGGCCCGGCGCTAGTTACGGTGGTTACACCAGACAAGGTGAGATTGGTTGAAGAACAAATTTGGAACTTTTATTTCTCTTTCTTCCTTTTTATCCGGCTAACGACAGTATGCCACCGACGCTGGGGTGCCCGGCGCTAGTTACGGCGGTTACACCAGACAAAGTGAGATTTGTCTTGATTTCGAATATATTGAACGGGCTTTTTCACTTTGCTTTTATGCGGCGAACAAGAGCGCGTTCCCGTGAGCCGGGTGACTCGGCGCTTCTAAAGGGATACACATCAGACAGGGTGACTGTTAAGAAGTTTGAATCTGAAACGGTCCGTTTTACTGTGGTGCTACGGAAAGCAGACTGCTCACGTACTCGGAAGATAAGTTTGGCTGCACCCAACAGGAATGGTATCGGTGTCTTTGATTGTTTGTTCATGTACACGAGAGAAATTGCGGGATATGAAGAAGTCTTGGGGCTCGAAAGCGGCCGTGTCGGACCAAATGAGAAGCTGGCATTTTGATTGTTGTCGCTCAGTCCGAAGTGCAGAAAGCTTACGTCGTTGTGTGTGGGGCTCCCTCTAAAAATCCTTGCATAGCTTGTCACTCTTCTGTCGGTGTCCGCTGGCAAATGACCGGTTCTAATTGCACTTTTGATCGAGACACTGAATCTGGAAGGACGCATTTTGATACCTACAGCAGCTACGACTCCTTCGAGGGAGCGAGTCACTGAAAACAAGACACTAGTATCTTTTGACCGAGCTCTGATATATGCTCTTAAGGTCTGGCTTAATGACTTTCGAGGGAAAAGGACAGAAAGTTTGGATTGCGTGGCACTGGGGCAGACTTCGCAAACCTTAGAGTCGTCTATCGATCCCCCGTTGCGTTATTCAAGTAGCCTGTATGGTTTTTTGTCCTTCGTCCTTGGCAATACCGGAACTCTAAGATGTTCGGAAAGGGCGAAAAGACTAAAATCAGACAGAAGCGGGGAACTTCGGTTCTTAGGTGAGTTCGAAGGAATATTTCATCGATGAGCTGTCATTCGGTAAGGCGACTCAGCAATGGATCCTGAAAGCACCTGAAGCTATGCTTTATTTGCGAAGCATGCAAATCTGGTAAACGAGTTTCTTCCGCTTCACTGGTGGTTTCAGCGACGAAGGGGAGCTGACAACTTTTGCTTGTGTGCGCAGAGTCCGATCCCACTTACATGGGCGGTGGGAAGCGTTCAAGGGGAACGCTTCTCGGCATCTTCAATTTCCTCAAGCGGAAAAGGGATGACATGCTGCCGCAGTTTACTTCCAAGATACCGTCTTCGTATCTGAGTAGTAAAGAGCGGGTTTTGTAACGTCATATATTGCGGATTCTCTTGAATGTAGCCTGTTTTCCTCCAAGCCATTGGAAGGGCGTTTGGGAACCTTGTACAGAAGTCGATCTACGGTTGTGTATACAAGATGGTAACTCTCGATGTCAGAGCTTTTGGCAATCATGGTTGATGGGTTGTCGTGCGTGTATCATCCATGCTCCTGTTCGACCTTGCATGATCAATATCCTCACTCCGTGGAATCAATGGCTAGCACTCGTTATTAAGCCATACATGTAGTTGGGCCCAGTTAGATAGGCTGATCAAAGACTGTGAATGCGTCGTCGTCGGATGATGAATCTCATGTCATTGTGGCGCTCAAGCATGATACCATTCCAAGACATGCTATGAGATTGCATGCACGAGGAGCGTGATCCTCGCAGGATTCTTAGGGATATTCATATAAGCAAACGGTGTTTCATAGGCTATGGAGCTTTGGAAGCTTCCAGAAGGCCGCTTCAGACCATTAAGATGTCAGGCTGGTGACGTAACAGGAACGTTACGGGGTGTCGCGACCTACTCCGACGGGAAGAAAGCCGAAGATCGAAGACGAAGACCTAGAATTTAATCATTAGAAATAGGTAGATAAATAGTATGCTGCAGATAGCATAGCAGTCTATAATGTTTGTTTGAATAAAATAGATAATGTCGATAATCGATGGCTGCTTTTCGACAGAGATCTAGGAATTAGAAATTATCGAACTTATAGAGTGATTCCCGAACTATAAATTGGGCGGAATCCGAATTCGAAGCTCATAACTTGGATGAGAAGTTATCGGAAAGCTAATTCTGACTTAGCCAAATCCCAGCGCCTCTTCAGCTGCGAGCGAATTTTTATATGGGTGTTAGCCCGTGGGTGTATTGTCGAGCGAGTGCGCTCTTGGTTGGTATCAGGGGTGAAATTTCAGCTTTTTAGCCTGGGATAAGATCCTAGCCTGCGGGATTTTGGTGAAGTATAATCGCGCTAGAAGGGGTTGATATAAGACTAAGGGACTTGGCGGTGTCAGACGGTGTCAGAACGGTTAAGTCATTGGCGATTTGGCAATCTAATCATTGGGTCGAGTTAAAGTGAGTGTACTTTTGAGTTCCGAGTGTACGGATTACCGGGATTTTCGGTGTACGAGTGTACATTTGACGTGCTTCATACTGGTTGCGTGGAAGTCGCCGCGAGAATTTTGGTGAAGTACCGCACGCGTCGGCGGCCGAGTCGAGAATTTGGCTAAGTCATTTTACCACGTGTAGAGTGCCGAGCGAGTCGAGAATTTGGCTAATGTCATTTTACCACGTGTAGAGTGCCGAGCGAGTCGGCCAAGCGACGAAGTGTCAGAGTCGAGGCCGGAGGTCCTGTCCAGCACCTGAGGTGCTGCACAGCAGACTCGGCGGGCCTGGTTGTCCAGGGATTGTGCAGGAAGTGAGCGGCGGTTCGGTAGACTCGGGATCAGGCTTGTTGCGGCTAAGTATAAAGCGCCGAAGGCAGCCGTGGGGCTTAGGCATTGTAGATAACTGAGGGTTGTAGAGTGATAGAGTCATAGTCGATTGGATGATTCAAGTGCTAGGCTGGAATCCTGGAAGGCTGTGGTTACTAAAGTGATTTGAGACAAGGCTGTTGATAGAGGCACGGATTGTGATTGGTGGTGGCACTGAGGATTTCAGCAGAGTGTTATTACTTGGAATAGCCTGTTCGGAGGCTGGGTAACCTAGTAAGAAGGGCTGTACGTGGTATAAGGTTGTCACTGGTACATAGCCTCTTCACCGTCGCTTGAATGAAGCTGTGCGCTGAGGATTTTCAGCTGAGGTACAAGTGTATATAACTTATATAGTGCCCGGTGGGCAGAAGTATCAAAAGGAAGACAAGATGGCTGACATAATGAATGGCTCGGACCACGTGGTCTTGAGCCGGTTACTTGCACCTTACAATGGTAGAAATGATCCAAAGGAATGGCTGCGAACGTTCAAAAAGGTAGCGCTGGCGAGCGCATGGGTGGGTTCAAAGTGCAGAGGCATGGCATATGCATTCATGCAGGGAGAGGCAGATAATTGGTTGGAGTCTAACAAGGACAGCGATGATTGGACGTTTGATGAATTCGGAGATAAAGTCGTAAAAAGATTCTCACGGCTGAGTTCGAAGCTCAATCTCAGGAGGGAGTTTGAGACAAGGGTACAAAGGATTGGCGAAAGGGCTAAGTCATTTTTGCAGGAGCTGAAATACCTAGCAGCAAAGCTGGATGATGCAGTGTCTGATGACTTGCTCATGTACAGGTTCATCACTGGTCTGAGGCCGAGCTTAAGGTACAAAGTCGAGATGAAAATTCCTCAGGAACTGGACGAGGCAGTAGAGGCTGCGGATTACTACGAGTCCATCGAGTTCGACAGAGGGCCAGTTGATCAGTGGGGAAGTATGAACAGCTCTAGAGTCATTTGATCAAAGGAGGGGTCCTTCGAGCAGACCACGGCAGAACGTGTATGTCCCACCGGCGCGCAGGGCTGAGAATACTGGGCCAGGAAGGGAAACAGAGTTTAGAAGTCAGCCAGTAAATACAAGGCCGGTAGAACCGAGTCCACCAGTCAGGCCGAATCCAGGAAGTGGGCATGGTTCAGCCAGTGCGAAGGTTCGCAGTGAGGTAGATGATATTGCAAAGAAGTTAGAAAATTTAAAGCTGTTGGCACATGTGGAAGAGAGGAATGCACTGCAATATGGAAAGGATGGTTGTTATGTCTGTGGGCAGAGGGGACACATAGCAAGAGATTGTCCACAGAATGATGGTAGGTTCCCAGGGTTAGCAGACTCAGCAGCTTCTGCAGGTGCTGCAGAAACGGGAAACTTAGGCTTTGAAGAACTGATAAAGGAGATTGATGAGGTAAAGAAGCAGGTTCAAAAGGGGTCAGCACTGATGGCAGACTTCTTTGAGGGACGTGAATGGGTGAAGGACTTGATAGAGGGTTCGAAGCAGGAGTTAGAGCCGGCGGCAGAGTATGCACTGATAGCAGATGTGTATGCAGCACTGAAGAGAACCCGTGAAAGAGGTGACGACGGGGAAGGGAGACCTGCAAAGCGGACTCCATTTCCTTTGAATTTACCGAGGCGGCAGACCGAGGATGCAGCAGAAGGGCAGCCGAATGAAAGTCAGGCGGATGGCAGAGGTTCAAGGCAATTTCCAGTAGAGGGCGCCGGTTCTGCAACAAGGAGTTACACGAGGCCAGCTAGGTATCAGACTGGTGCCAGTCGGGCTGTGGTTCAGCAAAAGGCTGAAACGTACTCAATATTGAATCAACTAAAGTCAACACAGGCCCGAGTGGACTTTCAGACCTTGATAGATCTGGCGCCTAAGGTTCGACAAGAGCTGCTGACATATTTGACAACGCCAAAAGCTGGGATCAGTGAGACTGGGGCAGTTGGTAGTAGTCAGAGTCATCATGCAGAGGCCCAGGTGCTGCTTTCGGAGTATACTGTGGCTAGAGCACCTGTTGAAATACTGGGCCCTGCCAGTAGAAGGGTACATAGACACAGGATGTTCTCATACTTTGATCAGTCAGCTGGTGGCTAGGAGGTTGGACCTGATGGGTAAACTTTTGCCATCAAGGTGTAGCTTCAGGAATTCGTCAGGGGAGAAAGAGACCCCGATGGGGCTGTTGCCCAGAATATCTATCAAAATTGGGGAATTCGAGGTAGCATTGGACGCTCATATAGTGAAAGCTACGAACTACGATGTTCTGCTGGGGAATGACTTTCTGCACGTCATTGGGGCTGACATAGACTACCATTCCAGGACTTTGAACTTCTGGGTTGATCATCAGCATCAAGGAACCCTTCCACTAGCATTTGAAGCAAGTACTGGGATGGCAGCTTATCTGGAAATAGAACCATTGGATACGATCAACGAAAGAAAAGAACAAAAAGAGGGGGCAAGGTTTGAAAGGAGGCCGGCTCCTAGGGCACAGTTCCCTTGTGAAATTGCAAGATAAACAGAGGGAAGAAGAGTCTGATTTGGAAACTGAAGTGGATTCAGGAGGTGCAGACAGCCTTAACAATGACCCGTAGGAGGAAATGGAGTTCGATGAGGAGTCGGACTGGAGTGAGGAATGGTCGGAAATAGAAGAGGCCGTGCTGCCTGAGGTAGAGGAATTTTGGAAGGCTTCAGAGGCATTTAGCTTTGAAGACTGGGAGGATGCAGGCAAACTAGATGGACTAGGATTAGAGGTACTTTTTGAGGAGCCTTTTGAAGAAAAGGCCGTGGACGAAGTAGTGGAAGTATTTCGAGATGAGCAGCTAGGGCTGAGCAGTGATCTGGCTTTGTACAATGAGATTCAAAGCCTGGTAAGTGAATCAGAATTGGACGCAATGGTAGACTGGCGCAATACGATGGGTGGTACGAGCTCGGAAGTGGAGAGTATTCTCACGGGCTTGGGAGCTATTCAAAAGGGTAAGAGACTAACCGGAATTCAGAAGCAGCTAATCACCCAATTACTGGCAACATACAGAGACGTTTTCTTGTGGGAAAATGAGAGGCTGGGATACACTGATTTGGTTTGGCATAGGATCTACACAGAAAATCATCCTCCAATTAAACAGAGGGCGTATAGGTTGTCTCAAAAAGAACGAGAGGTTATCATAAGGGAGGTCAAGCAGATGCTAGAGGACGGAATCATAGAGCCATCAGAAAGTCCGTGGGTTTCATGTCCAGTGATTACAAAGAAGAAAGATGGGGGCGACAGGTTTTGCATAGACTTGAGAAAGGTGAATGAGGCTACGGTAAAGGACTCATATCCTTTACCAATGATAGACGACTTGCTGGACGAGATTGGGAAGGCACACTGGTATTCGCTGATAGATTTGAAGTGGGGTTACTGGCAGATAGCATTAGCACCAGGGGACAAAGTGAAGACGGCTTTTACGACGCCACTGGGGTTATTTCAGTTCAGGGTGATGCCGTTTGGGCTATGCAACGCTCCATGCACCTTTCAGAGGCTGATGGACGTTGTGCTGCGGCCATTCATTGGGAATTTCTGCTCGGTATACTTGGATGATATCCTCGTTTAAAGTGATGATTTCAGTGCGCATTTGGGGCATTTGGAGAAAGTATTTGAGGCTTTGAGGATGGCAAACCTGAAGATCAGTTCAAAGAAGTGTAGCTTCGCGATGCAAGAGCTATTGTATCTTGGGCATGTGATTAATAGTGAGGGTCGAGACCTGATCCAGCAAAGATAGCTTGTGTTCAACATTACCCGATTCCTCGAAACGTATCAGAACTGAGAGGATTTTTGGGGCTTTGCGGATACTACAGGAGATATGTGCGGTAGTTTTCAAAGCTTGCTGGGCCATTAACGGGGTTACCAAGGAAAAACGTGCTGTATAGCTGCCGGGGGATTAAAGCATCAAAGGGCGTTCGAGGAGCTCAAGGAACGGCTAATTTCACCGCCAATCCTTGTTCGTCCAGACTTTTCTCAACGGTTCATACTCAAAACGGATTATTCAGGAACGGCAATAGGGGCGATTCTAGCTCAGCTAGGGGCTGATGGGCAGGAGCACGTGGTAGCCTATGCAAGCAAGTCATTGACTGCGGCTGAAAAGAACTACTCAACAACTGAGGGAGAGTGTTTGGCAGTAGTCTGGGAGGTGAAGCATTTCAGGCCGTATCTTTTTGGAACGAAGTTCAGTTTGGTGACAGATCACGCCAGTTTGAAGTGGTTGATGAATAGTCAGGACCTAAATACAAGGTTGATGCGCTGGTCTTTGAAGTTACAAGAGTATGACTTCGATATAGAGTACAGGCCGGGGAAGCAGCA
>DF237918.1:0-11168 GCA_000708835.1 Klebsormidium nitens | reverse complement strand
AAGCAGAACTACGCGCTAGCTCGCAAATTCCGTCTGGGGCCTAGGCTTGGCAGACGAAACTCCAAAGGCATCCCGCACGACTCGCAAACAACAGCTGTCAATCCTTTGGAAGGACCATGCATCGATCATCAATGGATGGTTGGAAGGTAACGCAAGATCCCAGAGAGAGCTCACCGGCGACTGCATCCGACCACCGTCGGACGAGTCTAGACTGCCTCTGGAGGAGCCCTCTGAGAGCGATGCGCTGTTGCAGCATGATGATGGGGAGACCGCAGCCCCCGGGGTGGTAGCTTCCTTGATAAACTGTAGCACCTGCCAGAATATTAGACGATCGAAGGGCTTGCTTTCTTGATATATTTATCGATAAATAAATTGAATATTCGTCAAAATATCGATATCCAAGCTTGCTTTTGGCATGTTTGCACCTATAAATTATTGGATATATTTAATATATTCAGTTTTTAACCGATACTTTGAATAAAATCCACAATATCCAATATTATTAAATATATTCAGGCCCGAATCCTGGCATATCCGTGCTGGCACCCTGCTTTTGGAAGTATTTCATATTTATCGGGCCAAATAAATTGGATAAACATACCCCACCTTTGACAAATTCTGAATAAAAGAGGTGATACGTGCTCAACTCGAGGAGACAAATGCGACTGTGCAAGCAGAATTTACAGATATGTTCAGAATCTCGATGATACTTGTTTTTATTTGAATTTATCATACTTATTTTTATCCGTGGAGCTGCCACCCCGGGCCGCAGCCATGGCCTGGAAGCATACACAAATTGATTGGGAGCTCTGGCTATCAGGCGCACCAAATCCTGGAGTAGAGCTGAGAAACAGGAGCATGACTGGAGCTGGCCTTGTGATGGAGCTGATGCCAGTCAGAAACCCTAGGTTGACGACGGAGCTGACCTGCGAGCTCTTGAAGCTCACCTGGTAGCTGGCATGAGCGCTCGTTTCTTCCACAGCATCATGGTGAGCCTGAGTTCCTGATAGGCGCATACTTCTCTGGAAATCTGCAAACTGATCCACTGACTGCAAGCCATGGACTGGTCGTGCTGCCATGCTTGCGATGGGCGCTGAGATGCAAAGCTTTGAGGAGGCAGCGCTGCACTTGCGATGATGCTTTTGTTGCGCCCCTGAGCGGCTGGTCGGCAATAGGTTTGAATTAAAGAGGCGGGAGAGTGATGAGTTGGGGCACTTTCCCCACCAATCGGAGCCTTCTGGAACATGTCGGCTGCCCGCCGGGCGTGCCAAGTCAGCTTCGGCGGTCCGCCGGGGAGGAAACCGCAACCGCTTTTGAAAGACCGTCGACGCGCGATCGAACGGTCGGGATTCAACGCAATCGGCAGCGGACGGTCCCGAAAAATTCAGTCGATTTTTGCAAGTAATTCATATAGTCTTTAGTACATATATCATGACAAATTTTGACTGCGGTGGGTACGGAGGGGCGAACACACGCTTTGTTTTCTCGCAAATTCTGCCCCCCCCCCCGGGGGGGGTCCCATCCCTGTGGCAAAGCACCCCGGGGCACGCGGACCTGTGCGTTTTCCTGCAGGTACTTAGTTTTTCCCAATCATTGGCTGTGTGTACTAGTGTGTGCTCTTCTTGGGAGGATCTAGAGGTCCCGAGTCAAACCCATCGGCCTTAGGGTACAGATTTCCTTTTATGATTTTTTATGACCGCACGTGCTAGCTGGGAAAAAATCATAAAAGGAAATCTGTACCCTAAGGCCGATGGGTTTGACTCGGGACCTCCAGATCCTTCCAAGAAGAGCATACACTAGTACACTAGCCCAATGATCTAGCCTCAAAACCTGACACGTCAGATATGTCCCCCATTCGTGTACTTTTTGCTGGCACACCGTGCTTTTGGGCCGAAGCACCACCCACTTAAAGTATCTCGGCGGCGATGCAGACATCGAGCTTCACAAAACTATATACACGTTGCTGGTGGTCCGTGTTTTGCAAAGTGGGGGCGAACACTCGCCTTGTTCCCCTGCCCCCCGGCCGGTTTAGCTTTTCCGCCCCCATGTGGACCGATCACGAAGTCTGGCGGCGACCGTTTGTTGACATTGAACCCCGTCGCGTTCGGGTTACTGTACTATTTGAGTGTCAAATATCCCCGTAGACGGGTTAGCTCAAAAATTGAAGAGGGTTACGTGCTGAGGTCGCCAAAAACAAAAAGCACTGCCTCGGTCAGTGGAGTTAGCTCTGCTTTCACCCGGGCCCCCACTTATGCAGAGAAACTCATGAATCTCATGGGGCAAAAGGTTCTTCGAAAAAATGAGAACAAAAGTTCAAAAAGTATGAGGCTTTCCGAGGGTCATTGTCATGCAAAGGAGCTTTGCATGCGAGGCACAATTGGGGCAGCCTGCGGCAGAGGGATGGCACTAGTTCTTCATTCAGTGGCGAAATCTAGAGACGTGCCCGTGCTGCAAGGAGACGGCCAGACGGCTAGACGGGTGGTGAAGAGGCCCGTCGAGTCCGGCCCGACCCCAAAGTACTTGGGTCGGCTGCGCTCTTGGGGATTTGAAAGGAGGCACGTTCCTTCCGACCTTTGTTGCGCCCAAGTTGTTTCTGGTGCCGCATTTGAGTGCTTATGGCGGGCGGCTTTTAGATGTCTCGTTGACCGAAAAGGGGCCCGTCAACCTCCCCCGCGGCTTGTTAAGATGGACCACCTTGGCAAACTCAAGTGCAACAATCATGAGGCAAAGAGGCAGCTTTTGCCATGTGCACTCAATATACTCCGACAGACTTTGAGAATTTCTCCTTGCATGTGTCATGTGTGTACGTCCAATGTTAGCATGACTCATTGTGCATGGCAGCCATGTCAGACATTCGAATCAGCGATTTGGGTCTGTATGGTGTAGACATTCATGCCTGAAAACTCTCTGCTTAGAGCTAAAGAACCTCTTGAAAACCTTTAGGAGCATAAGCACGGCCAAATCCGTCGATCCTGATCCAACTTCAATCCCACTTATGTTATTGAGGAGTCGCAAAGCAGGTTACATCTCTACACATGCTAACTGAAGAAGGACTCGGATCCACTCTAGCGTCTTTGGAAAGATTGGCTCTTCATACTTTCAGAAACAATCATACACCTTCATGAGATGCTAGTACTCAAGTACATGCTAGTACTCAAGTACAATCTATCTGCAAACACAAAGCCCCATCCTTTTGAACGGATGTGGCTTGATAGTGGCAAACTTCCTACCTCTCGCCTTCGATTTGAGTCACTCGACAATCAGACCCTGTCCAGAAACCTACCGGCAACCTCAGCGTATCCCAGCTTCTCAATGAAGACCTCGTGCTTCTTTAACCACTCTGCCAGCCGCTGCTTCATGTACCCCGCATGTCCTTCGGGCCACTTGCTGTCGTCAAGTTTGACGATTTCAGGCAGGACCTCGTGGCAATACATGGCGATGAAAAGCGGGTTATCGACCGAAATCGCCAGGTTTGCTTCTTCTGGCCTGTCGCTGTGGGTGCGGCTGTGGACAAACAACAAGGCAAACGGTTCCTCTAGCACGGATCCCCCGCCACCGGACGTCCCTCGGATGGTGCTCAGGTTGTGAATAACTACCCACTGCGACATTGCTGACACTCGTCCGACCGAGATTGACAGAGTGTCCTTCACGTACAAGCGTTTGACCTGCCGCACGGCCACGGAGGCCTCAGCTGGGGTCATATCGTAATTCTGGATGAAAACGGACTCTGTCACGTCCTCTCCTGCAGACAAGGATAGGACGTCTTCATGCAGGAAGTGAAAACGACAACTCGAAGCGCACTTGTCGAGGAAAAAGGAAACCAGTGATATCCTCTTAGCTCACGAAATTCACATCTCTTGTGAGCAAGAAAAAGGCTTGGGTGAAGCAGCGAGCATGGGAAGAGGATGCAGACTGAATGGAAGGTGTCAAAGGCTGGACTGGGACTCCAGCAGCACGCCAGCCTCACCTGGATATCCAAACAAGATCACAACGTCACCCCCGCGAAGACTGCCTTTGACGACCTTAGAGATCGTCAGCGAGCGCCCGCTAGGGACGAAGAACGATCTGCACGAGGCCCACTCCGGCCTCGTGCGCATCTCGAAGAAGAATATGTCGCGCACCTTGCGCGGGTACGGGTACTGCAAGAAAGACAGCGACATGCCAGTGAACAGCAAGATGCTAGTGATCACACATTTTGAGAGTGGGACAGGGACTATCGGCTTCTTGATGGTGGCACAGCTTACAAAGTGATCAGTAGCGGACCAGATATGCGCAGTGCCTGGTTGAGCACAAATTTGCCGGTTGATTCCTTGACAGCACATCATGCACACCACTTCAAGCTTGCAAGCCCAATGGATATTGTACCAAGGCCACGTCCCAGTACTTACGTCAGTGACAGCAGATCCATGGGAGCTCTCTCTCTTTGGTGTTCTTGGAGTCGTTGGAGTTCTAGGGGACTGCAGACCGCGAAGTCAGCCAAAATCAATCGCTTACTCAGCATGCTAACCCATCAGAGCTCCGCTAACTCATGATGCAGTTGCTGCAATAGAGTGGCCCTATGGACAGAGAACACAAGCACACATGATCCTGAGAGAGCAGATTGCGGGAAGACAACAACCGTCTGCAGCATTTCCACTACAGCAAACCCAGGGTTATGCTTCATGTAAGGCATTGCACTTGGTCCTTGCGCTGCTTACCTCCGCCCCACTTCTGGAAACATACGAGAGAGCTTTCGGCGTGGCCCCCATTTGCTCACGGCCAGCCAGCTCGTCCACCTTACCCGCACTCTGCACAGAAAAGCAGAACAAGGTAACCCCATGAGCGGAGCTGGCCTGCATCCTTCTTGAAAGCTATTGATCAACACCTCCTACTCTGGGCGCTTCCTTACAAACGCCGTATGCAAAGGTATGCCGCTTCTGTGACACCCACGTGCTCAGCAAGCCATCATGCCTTCCAGAAAACTCACTCTGGCCGTTCCACTACCTGACCAACTGTGAAATTTCAGTTATGGTAGAATACTTACTCAAATTAGTCAGTCGATCCATACATCAAGACGCTCGGAATCAACGTCCTTTGGAACCGACATCAGCGAGGAAAAGCCTTCACAAGGCCACTTGAAACACGCAGTCGGCAGTCACCACTCTATGAGACTATTCGGGCCAGCCTTCCCTTAATCTGACACGTCCATCCTTGGCACGCTGGCTACAGACCTCCACAACATAGCTTCGAGGTAGAAGCAAGCAGAAGTCACTTGAATCCAAGCCTTACCTTGAGACCCGATGGAGCTGTCTGTTTGCCCACATGTCGGCCACTCACCTTCTGCACCTGTATGCGGTGATGGTGCGGTAGCTCTAGTTCGCCTTCAGAGGTGGGCTTCTTTGAGCTGAACCTTCTCCGTGGCCTTCTCTGCAGTGCACAGAAGGAGAGCTATACGCAGAAGTAATATTAAGCAGCCGCAACAAGACAAGCTTCCTTCTTAACACAAAGCGAGTGCCTTCAAGGCCACCGGTCCCGCTTTATGTTCTGCATTGAACCAGATACTGCTGACAGAGAAATTTGACTAGGTAACAAGCAGAAGAATGTTACGCGGCCACCAAACCCTAATAGAAACCAGGAACAAGACCTCAAAAAATAGTGACCCTCCAACCAACTTGTCCGAGGCAACTCGAAGGAGAAACCTGCAAACGGCGCTTGTCAGCTAGACGACTGCCCTCGATTTTCAAAAAGGCTGTAGCTTCAGGTTTCAGGCAAGTTCAAAGAAAGCCGTACACCAAGGGGTCAAACAACCCTGTTGGACGCACTTAGGCACCTGTTCCTTACCTTAGCTGTCTCTAGTCCACTTGTATCAGAGTCATCGTCCCCCTCCCGGTCCAGCTCAGACTCTACTTCTCCTGCGGCAGCTTCATCACCTGCTGATACACTGGCCCCGCTGCTATCTTCCACATCATGTTTGAGTGTCCAATTTGTCAAGCTTTCCCGCACGGTTTCTTCTTCGAAGTACCCCCACTCAACTACATCCCCAACCTCAAAATCCCATGACAGATGCACCACGCTCTCCCCCGATGCCCCTTCTTCCCATCCAAGCTCTACTGGGCCGCAGAGTATGCCCCTGCTCTCTACGTCCTCGATGATCACTGCATGCACCACCTCTCCTGTTCCCAATACCGTGCCACCCTCCAGACAGACCAACACCTTTACTCCAGCCCTCACATTGGCTGCTGCTGACATCACCGCAATGTCTTGATCCTGGCCAACATCCAACAGGCAGAATCGGAACCTGCTGTCGCGGGAGAGTCTCTTCACTTTCTTCAGGTGTCCCACGACCAGGTCTGCACCTTCCATTACAGGAGTTTGCAGGTTGGCACCGATGCGCAGAACATCGTCCTGCAGACATCAGCACGGGAAAGTTGTGAAGACGAGTCTCCTGGAAAGATATAGCGGCACCTGCTCTCAACCCTAATAATTTCTTCATTCGACTTGTAACATACTGGCTGCAAGCGGAAAAGAACGTCTGATCCTATACCAACAGCAGGTCAACGCTAGCAAAAAATGAAGTTTGTTGCCACTGGATGCACAGATACGGCAAAAATGCCGCAGTAAAGTCACAGCCCCGTTTCTGAGGTGCTGCTACTGCAAATCCGTATCAACATGAAAGTCAAATGAGCAGAACACTGACAGGAAAAAGTGTACTTTGCTCTCATGCACGCTCTTACCTCTGGCAATGAATCTCCATCAGAAGACGTGGGGGTGGAAGACGTATCACTAGAGGCATCTGTCAACAAGTCTTCTTCAGCCTTTACAGGACTGCTCTGTGGCGTTCCTGTCGCGACAAACTCCACCTCATCCAGCCTCCTTGACAAGGGCGAAGCGATCTCAAAATCATCCGGGTCCCCAACCCCGGTGCCAGTGAACGGAGTGCCATGGTAAATAGGGAGCGAGACAAATCGCAAGTTGTGGCTATCGGCTGAGAAATTGTGCCAGGAAGTGGAGCACTTCACAATCTCACAGGAGTAGGGGAGGAGATTGACACTGCTACCAGTGGCGGTGAAACCAGATTCCTGCCATGTCAGAAAAGGTAAGCGGACATGATCTAGGGGCCTGCGGCTCTGCTGTGCGAACTTAACGAGGCGCCGTTCCTCCTTTGGTCTCTTCTTCCCAGCAAGAAAATTGTCCTTTAATTTTCCAGTTGTTGTGTAAGGTAACAGAGCACCCCAAGGCCCATCGGGATCTGCGTCCTGCCTTTCTACAAATCGCTCAAGCTGGAGCTCGTCAGGGTCCCACTGCCGCAGCATGACTGCTTCTTGCTGTCAAGTCACAGTGCTCTCCTTATCTCCTTCAAGAGGCTCTCGAGAGCTTCTCCAGCGTTGTTACAGCTCCTGTAGCGCTCTAGGGCTAGCGCTCCTGTGCTTCTAGGGCGGCTGGCTGGCATGCAGTGCATAATCCGCAAATGCCTTCAATCCTAGTCTTGACTTTTTGAGTCACTTGCGCTACTTCCTAGTACTAACACTATACTTGCATAGCCTACCCTAGTACTGACACTACACTAGCCTAGCCTCTACTGACGGCAAAAGACGTCGCAAATCGACGTACTGTATACGGGGAGAACACGCATCGTACGATGGGACGTCCGCCCGTCTGCCGGGCGAGCGTGGGCAGTGTCAAAGGCCTGCTATGGCCTGCAGTCTTTACCGTGCTCAGTTACCATTACCACGCAGTCGATATTTCAGAACCGGTGGGTCGCGCGAGTACCGAGACCCAGTTGGCCGCGCGCGACCTTGCATTCTAACTCATGAGTTTAGTACCAAACTCGCCCCGGGCGCTCCGTACCACGTGGCCGCAGCTAGTACGGTCGGACCCCGGGCTTTTCGGACACACTGCGCGGTGATGCCATGGGCACCACCTGGCCGCGCCCCACCGACTCGACCGGACATAAGGTAGCTAAGATGCCCGGGCCCTAGGCCTTTATTATTGAAGCTGCCAATTTGGATGTGACAGATCCTCACGATCTGATTGGACCGCCGTACGTAGGTCGGAACTCGGCAGATTTTGCGAAATTCGACCGTTTTTCGAGTAGGGACAAAGAAGCCCATTCAAATAGTGTTACGGCCACTCTGACGGGTGTAAAATAATCCGACCTTCATCCCAGCCGTTGGATTTAAACGAGAGGGATTTTGTGGTTCTAGGGTGACGTCGGCAGCTGGTAGCTTTTTAGGGTGACCGGCCAACCCTCCTTAGGGTTTTGTGCCCCGGGGACTCTTTAGGGTCGCAGGCTTCCCTTATTAGGGTGACCGGCCTTCCGGGGGATGGTTTTTAGGGTTTTAGGCAAGCGACTTTTTAGGGTGACCAGCCTAATGGTTAGGTTTTTAGTGTGGTCGTCATAGCGTATTGTACATTGACGTCATCGGCCTATTTTCACCTATCAGAAGTGGCTGTAACACTATTTGAATGAGCTTCTTTGTGCTACTTGCGAAACTGAAGTACTCAGTAGTGACCAGTGTTGCCGCTAACTTTTTCAATTGGGGGCCCAAGGGCCCCCAAGCTACGCTCAATGGGGGCCCGTTGGGCCCCTCCAGAGCGTTCAATGGGGGCCCAAGGCCCCCTCCACCCGTGTGATTGGGGGCCCTCGGTTGGGTTTCTGAATCCCCATAGGCATGGCCCTAGGGCCGTACGTGCCAAGTAAAGCCAATCCATATGATAAAAAGGACTAGCAATTAGCTAGTCTTAAACCACCACCTGCAGTATTTAGGGTCCTGTATCAGGATTGGTCAAAGTCAAGTTTGCGAACTTGAAAATTGACAATGGCGCATGCATACGACCAATGCTGTAGCCCACTTGAAAATGCATGGTTTTTGGTCGTTTCGAGCGGCGGTTTCGATGGAAGCCAGTCATGTTGAGTGGTCCCGGCCTGCGCGACGAAAGACCGCCGGATTCCATGAAGAAATGGTCAAGTTTTCAAGCTCTATAAGCGCCATTTTGCAACAGTCAAAACCGTGCGCCCTCGCTCCAATTCGTATTTTCGGTGACCGTTGGTCACAACTGAACACCGGTTTGCCCGGTTATAAACTGTGGGTGGTGGTTTAAGTTTGACGGCGCACTGAAATAATGGTAGAAATTTCGCCCGTTCGATATTGACAGGGCATTCCAACACCGTAGATTGGCTGTACAGTGCACAGTGATATCGTTCGTAGGTACCGTAGCTAATTCATGATGTGACCGACGGGGTCCGGGGTAGGTATCCATTCACTTGTTGGTACATACCTGTACCTGTACAATGGACCACCTAGGTACCATGCCTTGCCGGTGCGTAGTATTTCCGGGGCCAAGTCTCGATCTGTCCCCCGGTGGCACCTTAACTTCGGTAACTGGGGGGAGTTGGGGCCCCATGACTTCAAGCTATAGGGGCCCGAGGGCCCCTAGAAGCCCCGCAATGGGGGCCCGTTGGGCCCCTTGGGCTTCCTTATTGGGGGCCCGTTGGGCCCCCTAGCCTCCGCCTTTGGGGGCCGATTTGGGCCATTGGGGGCCCGTTTACCAGTAAGTGGGCCCCCAGTGGCACCACTGGTAGTGACCTAGCTAGACTAGCTAGGCCTAGGCTCGGTACTTCAGTGTTCAGTGAGTCGCGCGCCGAAATTTTCGGAGTCTAAGTAATTCGGCCGCCGATGAATTTCGGCCGCAGATTGAAGATTCTCCAGATTCGGTACGTGCGACCCGGCCAATCAGATCCCGGGAATCGCCATTGGCAGCTTCAAGAATTTAGGCCGACTCCCGGGACTTAGCTACCTCCGTACGAATGGCGGCCTTTACCGCAGCCGTTACCGCGTTGTGAAGTCAGTCGGGACGGCTCAAGTGGCGAGCAGCCCCGTACGAGCGGTAATGGCTGCGGTAAAGGGTCAAAACCGGCAGTCGGTGGCTTTCGACGGCCGCGCTGATCTCGATTTTTGCGGACCGTCGGAGCCTCGGCCCGGGGGGTACACGTGGCGGCCATCGAGCGGCTCAAAATAAGGTTGAACTTCATTTGGTTTGCTGGGCTTTCTTCTGACTAACTTTTGGATCGATACCGGACTGGAAAGGTCGAAAGGTCCGTGGAATTCGACGCGGTGCATGCTGTGCTGTGAAGTTGAGGCTCGCATGAAGCCACGTGTTTCTACATGGATCCGGAGATGAACACCTGCAATCCATATTGACGGTTTGAAATACGGATCAAGATTCGCTTAGATTGATGATTTCTTCCACGTGGAAACTGCTCGTATGGAGTGACAGCTCGTCAGTCCCCCGGCTCATTGGCCGGTAGTTCAACCTTCCAACACACACGTCAGGCAGCTTTTTCGTTCGGTACGCTAATTTTCTGATTGCTTTCCGACGAAGGGTTTCACTTTGTCACTTTCAAAGTCCAGAGGGCCGGTGTGCATGCACTCAATTAATACTAATCTGGAGGATCCATTACCGTGACGTCCACTACCACACCCATTACTAACCCCATCCAATTCGCACCCTTTGCAACGCGGTTTTTGGCGTGGCTGCTTGTGGCAGCTTAAAATTGAAACAAAGCAAATCATGTCAAATTAGATCGATGCTCCTGAATTGGCCCCATTCTCTGTTTCTTTGCTGCTGCAGACGTATCCTTCCAATGTGCACTGCTTGCAGTCCCAGCCTACTTGATGACGAAGCCACTGGCGAGCCGGTGTGCATCGCGGAACCATTGCTTTCAGCAAGCCAAAGGCTGCAGGTATTGGAACAAACTCTGTTGGATGAGGACCAAACCCACACTAATGAAGTTGCTGTGCTTACCCTGCTGATTAGAACTATGTCCACAAGGCCGGAGGATGCAGAGGCCAGGGAGAGAGACCCACACAGAAGAATTTGCTAAATACGGGCCAAGAGCTAGAGGAGGTGGAGGCAAAAGCCAAAAACGAGGGGACTGCGAAGCAGCGCGGAGAGGCAAAGGTGTTAGCCCCACAGGAAAGGTTGGCAGCAGTGCCCAAGGAAATCAAGGCGCGGGAGGCCAAGCAGAGCCAGGACAAGCAGGCATGGGGGAAGGGCAGAGGAAGAGGCCCAAGCGGCACAAGAGCAACAGCTGGCGGCGGCCAGGGAGAGCACGGCGTGGTTAAGGAGCAAGGGGAGCGAAGGCGTGGGACAGCAGGAGAGCAGCGCGTGGAGTGAGCAGGCTTCCC
>DF237919.1:0-14468 GCA_000708835.1 Klebsormidium nitens | reverse complement strand
CCCTAATGCATTCTGGAATAGGAAGGTCTCAAAAGTCCACCTCGGCAGGAATAGATTGATACCGTCCAACAATAACAAGTCCTGAAACCCTTGAGATCGCAAGCTCTAAATCCAGAATCCAACTCCTTTTACGCAGCCTACCTGTCCGTCCTCCACGTGTACGAAAGCTTCGGCTGGTGGCGCCGCGCGGACTACCTCAAAGTCCACTTCGCCGAGTCGTGGAACGAGCTGCACCACTTGCTAATCATGGAGGCGCTCGGGGGCGACAAGCGCTGGCTCGACCGTTTCCTGGCGCAACACGTGGCAGTCGCGTATTACACCGTCGCGGCGCTCATGTACATTGTCAGTCCCAGGATGTCCTGTGAGTGTCAAAGGCTTGTTTCTGTGTCACACGTGGCGGCCAGTGCTTGGACGTGGCCGTTTTGAGTGATACTAAAACGATCCTGTCGTTGCTTTCTTCTTCCGTTCTCTTGCCTCTTCCTCTTTCCGCATCGGCTGCTTCTGAGGCGGAACACTGCGTGCGCTAAAAGCTTAGGCGTGATGGTAAGAACGCGCGGGTCGTTCTAGTCATTACCTTGCACCGAGTCCCGTCTCTCCTTTCCGTTTGCCGACACACAAGCGTCACGGGAGAGCTGCACGGTGTCAGCTCTCCCGTCAGCTTAGGCGTGACGGTGGAAAGGCGCGGTTCTTCTTTAGTCATTGCCTTGCACCGAGTCCTCGTCTCTCCTTTCCGTCTGCCTGCCACACAAGTATCACGGGAGAGCTGACTCCGTGCACGTCCGCTTGCAGACCATCTGAACGAGTGCGTGGAGAAGCACGCCTATCATACGTACGACAAGTTCGTCAAGGAGTTCGGCGACAAGCTCAAGCTCAAGCCGCCGCCGGAGGTCGCCGTCCGGTACTACACCGAAGGAGACCTGTACATGTTTGGTGAGGCTATAAGCCGGCTCCAAATTGGCGTAGAATCGAACTTGAACAGAGCCGTCTGTTTCCAATCTTGCTTTGTGGTCGGTGCACCGCCTTCGAATTGGCGGGTCTTGGAGATTGAAACTCCCGTGAGCAATGTGGGGGCGATTCGCTTAGCAGACTGCGAACAGTGTTGCTCGAAATGGATCCGTGCCTGATAGTATCGAACGGAGGCATTCCTTCCGTTTCCGAGCAGGAGCGCGAACACTTATTGAACCAAACTGAAGATTCCGTTCCCTTTCGCTCCGCGCAGATGAGTTCTAAACGGCACAGGTGCCCGGAGAAAGGCGACCAAAGATTGGTGAGCGGAGCGGCTTAGCGGCGGAACAAAGTCCGGCTCTCGAAGAATGTACTGCGCACCGATCGCGAAAGCTTCAGTTGCATCAACAAGAAAGGTTTTAGCAGCACCGAGATCCTCACACGCAATGTGCCGCCCATCTCAGCGGCTAGCTTGCAGCACCCAGGTTTCGGCCAGGATCGAAGCACCTCTTTGCAAAGCACCTCTTTACAACAAAGAAAAGGACGATGATTCTGACGGGTGGTTTGTTGTGCAGAGAACCTGTACGACGTGTTTATCAACATCAGGAACGACGAGGCTGAGCACTGCAAGACCATGCGGGCCTGCCAGACTGCAGATAAGCCGTCACATGTTCCCAAACTCTCATTCGGAGCGTTCATTTTCTGGACACCCTGCTTAACGGATGAAAGGCCTCTGTCAAAACGATTCCCTTAGAAGCTCCGCCATAAAGACGTTTGCAGTTAGGGTTCAGGGGTGGAGCAAGAATTTCAATCCCGGTTTTCAAAACCTCCATCATTGGACGGTACTAAGCAGTCGCCAGCTTCTGCTACCAGTCTACATCTGGAATCATATGTAAACGGATCGAGACGTCCATCGAAGTCCGAAAGCAGACTCCGGACAGCTTCGTCGACGTCGGACTTCGTAAACTTTGCGTTGAAAGCAAACAAGCAAGACTCAGTTGCTGGCACCGAGCGTCCGAGGTGCTGCCACGTGTAAGTCAAGAAGCAAAGCAGCGAAACATTTTCCGATGATTCAGACATCTCCCTTTGGATTTCAAGTCATTCACGCCTGAACCTCATCCCCACATTGGCTTATCGTGCAGGCGCGCTCATCTCCCCCCACCAGGACACTCCCTCGTTTCTGTCGGAGCCGTGCAGCGGCGTCGTCGAGTGCAGCGTGACCGCCATGTCGGCGGCGGACCGCGCTCTGAAGCACGGCCTGCAGATTGATGACGCTTTGTAATATTGTTCCTTTTTAACATACTCATACGAATAGGAATGACAAGCAGGAGATTGATCCAAGTAGCTTGTAGCGGCAGCCGAGGCACTGCTGCTTGTACAGACTGTTTTACATAGGAGAAGGCACGTTTGACGCTTTGGTCTCAGATAGCGCCTCATGGGGCACTGTTAGAATGAACTGTCTTTCTCCAGCTAACTTAGAAGGCGGGAGGACTGGGGACGTATTAGGTGTATCGAAAGCAAGCTTGATTGCGGAAACCCCATGGAAATACGGAGGTTTCCAAGGGGATACTGGGCTGGTGGAGTCCTGGATGTGCTTCTGACCTGAGTGCTCAGGTAGATAAGTATAAACGAATAGTTGAAATGGATGTAAAGACATCCGATTGGATTAAAGCAATGTTTGGCTGGACTTTCGAAAGATACTAGGGCCTCAACATTAGTCGTAGTGGTTGCACGAGGGCAAGATAATCAGACACTACACTAGATACAATGATGAAGGCCAATTAGTGGGTGCGCCCAATATTAGGAACAGCTTTCTCAGTCTGAATTGGCATTTTACATGATAAACAGATCGACCAGGTCGAGCCTGAAAGACAGCGATGCAAAGACATCACTGCCGGACTTACTAAGATCGAATAAGATTGCTGACTGATTTTTGCCGCAGGCTGTCGTGTTATCCAATTCAATTTTGCTGCGTGCAGGCAGACGTGTTGCCAGATCATTCATAAGAAGTTGGTGTCCTTGGGGAAACCATGCCCTGCTGTGCATGCACGGTCACGCGGAGCCTGCCCGTCTGTGTGAGCTAACTTAGACGTCCGCAGGCGGCCCGGCCGCGCGGCAGGCGCTCGCCGCGGCCGTAACTGGCCCCTCGGACTTCCGGGTGTACGATACTCGCCCTGCTCTAGTTGGAATCTTCTGGAATCCACATGAGTGAACCAGGTGCGGCCGCCTACCCCAGCACGTTTCAACCGGGCGTTTAGCACCGTCCAACCGCATTGAGCCAGAAAATCAACGGTGAACAACCAACGTACCCTCGGGAGCACTGTCAACATCAGCTGAATCTCCAGGGGGCGCCTACAATGGCGCTATTAGTATTCCAAGGTTGAGCAATGGCGACGGTTTTACTCGATCGCATAGCTGCGTCAAAATGCCATGCAATTGAAATGCAAGGCATGTTCATTTGTGGGAGACCTACTGGCGTCATAGCATAAAGGCCATATGACTCTTTCTGCTCGTGTTTTTGTTCGAGCGTGACAAAATGGTTAAAAGATGAAGGTGTTCAGCTTCTGAACTACAATGGCTCTGGTGGTGGCAGACCAGCTCTCCATAGTCGATTCCCTTGCCTCTCTCCGAACAGACACTCGCAGACGATTTTCACAGCGAGTCACTCTGGCTCAGACAGCGTCGAAAGCACCTGCTCGAGCTTCTCCTTTCTGCCACCCACTCATCACAAACTCAGCAGTCAAAAGGAAGTGCATCTGGCAAAGTCGGTCTTTCAGCAGCAGCTGGTTGGCAGGGACAACTCCATCTAGAGATCTGTGTGCAAGAAGGGCATTGCCAGAAGAGGCAAAGGAAAGAAGGGCGTCAGGGGTGCGTGCGGCCTTGTCTGGCATTCTCCACAATGAGGTAAGGAGACTGACACAGTCGCCTTCTTCTCCAACTATACTGCGTGCAACAGCATAGACTAAGTGCTGTTGGATAGATGAAAGAGAGCGCACAGTAGGCTAACAAGATCATCGCAATCTATTCTCTATCTTCTGCTCCCACAGGTCATTTGAGATGTGTTGAAGAAGTCAATACTTTTAGTGGGTCAGTACAGTGGCTGTGCATCCAAGAGTCAAATCGTTTATGTGGACCAAGAATAGAGGAAGCAGGGTTTCTTGCAGAAGTAGGTTGGGCAGCCAGCAAAGCCCTGAAGTCACGCAATAGTTTATGACTAGGACAGAAGAGGAACTGAAGGGCGTCAACAAAGAACAGTCAAAAAGTGCATCGAAAGTTTCAGGCAGCTGTGACACGCGTGTTTGAGTGCCATGGAGAACCTTTGTCCATGTCCTATTTCTGTGAATCTGAGGTATCTGTTGAACGTCTCTAGAAAGCTTATGAGCATTCGTCACCAAAGGCCAGTCTCGTCCTGTACTGATGGAGAAGACTTCCTGTAGAACTTCCAAGGGCGTCGGTTGTCTGCTTCCATGGTCCTTGAATAGCCTTTGAGCATGTGGCACCTGTTTCCCCAGGCTCTGACCTTGTCGCCCCCCTGCCCTTTGATCCATCTTTATTATAAATTGCCTGGTGAGGAAAGATCGTGGTCGTTGCATCTGGGTTTTGTTCGACTTTTTCATTGATGTTGGCTGCGACTGTCGCTAGAATTTTGCATAGGACCTATGACATGACCACTTCTGCACTTTTGTCACAAGCTCCTCAGCATTGGGAAAACTTATCCGAGGCTCTTCTATGCTTGAACAACAAGTTTTCTTGAACTGAGAGACTGGTAGATTCTCTCTTGAGCACGGAAGAGCCAGCTAAGTGGCAAGAGCCTAGAAGATAAAGCTGACCATCATATTGGAGGTTAACAAGCAATGGACCACGTCGGTAACACTAACAATTTCACCACATTATAACGCAAGGACTTGATTGGTGGTCATTAAGCAGTTCGCTCATATAGTCGGCGCAGAGACTGAGAGTGTCTGTGAGCAAGGCATCTCTTCAGCCGTCTCTTTAAGGGTAAGCTTTCTAGCCAAGTCTCAGGGATGGTGTCAATGAAGTAATCAGTCACCTTCTAGGCCCCAAGCCTACCGATTGACACCGGTCAGAGTCTTTCTTTCAGTGCTTTCTCTTACACAAGTTCTTGCCTCCTTCCAGGTCTTGGTTACCACCGCAGCCGCATGCGTCCTGTGCCAGGGGTTGAAGCCGTTTGCCGCCCTGGCTGAGGGCAAGCCCCTCAACTGGCGATTGGTGTACAAGTCGGGAGGCATGCCTTCATCTCACACCTCCAGTGTCACTGCCTTGGCAACGGCTGTTGGCCTCGAAAGGTAAGCACAAACTCTAGAGAAAATCGCTCGCTTGAAACCTTTCCAAATGCCTATTTACATTCTGAAAGATCTTGTTGCAGTCGTTTCTTTTGGTCGTTCCGAGGGGCAATCCGCTAGAGGATGTCGCCTGGTAGTAACAGCGACTGTATAGCCGGCTTACAGACGGGCTTCTTCACTTCAAATCAAGTCACTGACGTCTGTTCTTGAGAAGCATGCGCTAGGGGTAAATTCCTTTGGCGTGCTGTCGACGTCTATTGGCCCTCGATGACCAGACTTTGAAGGGTGGTGTGATGATGTGGGTCAATTGAGCCACCAAAACTTCACCTTGCTGTACTTGATTAAAAGTTGATGAACGAGAATTAAGCTTTTGGATTCCCTCGTCCAGGAACTTTTGGGTCCGCTTCCTTAGCGCAACCTCCTACCAGACGCTTCGAGTGTGTTGAAACTGCGGCCAGGCTTTGCTTGAAAGCAGCCGCACAGCGCTCTGTCGTAAAACCTACCTGCGGGGAAAGCAAGAGGAGAATTGAGCAAACCGTGTACGAACCCTCCTACTCTGCTTCTTTGCAGGGGGCTCGACGATGATCTCTTCGCAATCTGCGTGGTACTGGCTTGCATCGTCATGTATGACGCACAGGTACGTCATGTTCTTCGTCTCGAACAATGTTTCCGGCTATGCAAAGGCTGTGACGTGACTACAACGGGAACGCCAGGATCTATCTGCAATCTCCCTCAGCTCGTCACAAGATCCAAACCTTGCAGACTGCCCAATGCCCTTCTCGTTTGTCCAGTCGTGTCAACTTCGCACTTTGTTCTGAACACTTTGAGCGTCCAACGATCGGATGAGGAAACTTGATCTGAATTCTTTGCCGATATACTCTACCGTCATCGACCGCCCTTCTGCTGTCCGCAGAAAAACCCTGGCGTGCGTGACCGCTCGAAACCTGACTGTTTTCCATCCGCACTCAACCGTCTGTTTCCGGTTCCAGGGGGTGCGATACGCTGTCGGCAAACAAGCGGAGGTCCTCAACTCTTTAGTCATCCCCCAGATATCTGAGCCCCCCGCAAAGTTGCTCGACGAAGCGGAGCAAAGGGAGGCCCCGCAGGCAGAGAAAATGTTGGTTGCGAACACTAGTAAACATGCAAGCACCTCGCAAACAGGGCCTTCTGGAAGGTGGGTCGAAACAGCCGCCGGGAGGCCTGGTTCGGAAAGGGACACGTGGCGCGAATCGAGCGGTCGAGCGTCTCAATCGGACCGTGCCACGAGGAGTGTAACGGACAAGCTGGAAGAAGCACTGTCTGCCCCTGAGGGGGCTGCCTGGATTAAGAGGATGAACGTGGAAGGGGGAGAGGGGGTTTCGAAGGAAGAGGAATGGTCGTACAGCCCAGCTTACCGATCGAAAGATGTTCGAGAAAGTAACGGGGCCGGGGACGTTGCTAGACGGGGTGAGAGCTTCTCGGAGGGGCGAGGTTTGGCAGAGGGGTACCCAAAAGCGTGGCGGCACGTTCCGCTAAAGGAAGCGGTTGGGCACTCCAAGTTGGAAGTTGCGGTGGGGGGGGTAGCGGGAGTCGTGCTAGCGTTTGCCTTCCACGCTACCGTTTTCGGGGGCCGCCTGTAAGCGATGCTTGCAGCTGCTTCGCAACGATTTGCAATATCACGGACGGCGCTGCGTAATCGGATGTTCAAGACGTGTCAAGCCAAGCATGTATGCGCAAGACAGGTGGCCAGAGAACCTCGTCAAACCCCGGGCTTTCACCTCAATCACTTGGATTCCCGGACATGGTCATATACTGTTGTGAACTACTAATTGTTGTATAATCCTTAACACTATTCGTAATTACAGATGTTGAGTAGATCTGTACAGCACATGTGGGCCGGGGTATACGGTATACCTCGGGCAGCCTGCAAATCACTGAGTCGGTCATCATTGCTTCCAATCACATGATGTGCAATGCAATGACAGACATGTCAAGCACATGCATGGCGCGCCATATATATAACCGACTTGCAATGTGTCATTTAATTGTGACTCACGGTCGCGCATCGATGCAATTACTTGTATAGAAGCTTTGCCTTCACAATTTTCCCTGGCGACACTTGCGTTGAATGTTGCAGCAACACATCTAATGAGTGAAAAGCCTGTAGACTCTTGCGTCTTAGACCATTGCAAACCGATGATCAAACAATGACGAGTAAGGCGTGATCAATGACCACCAAGGATGTTCTGTTCGATTTCTACACGCAAAGCAAGGAATGTCGGTGGACCGTCAACTCTACATGATAGCGTTTCTCAGCAGTGTCAGTGTTCCTATACCCGAAAAATGATTTGCCCTCAGGATACCGATTGCTAGCAGATTACGCGACTGAGACAGTCGCGCGCAAAGGCAGTCCGTTTTTGCTATGCTCAGTCTAGACAGTACGAAGTAACTAGGAAGGAACCAAAAAAGGTGCGCAACGACGCGACCGTCCTAAACCTCAAGCGGTCCGGTCCCTATACTCTAGGCAGTCTTGCGACCCTACGACACCCGTTCGAAGCGACAGTTTTACAAAAGGAGCAGCCTACAATCCGAACAATTCCGTGTTTTGCTGGAGCCCCGACAACGTCAACTCCGTCTCTCCTCTCGGACTTTCTAACCACCATAATGTTGGGGGTCACTCTTCCGCCCCCTCCCCTTTTCCGGGGGGCGATTCTCGCCCCGTAGGAAACCCTCCATTTACATCCCTTCCTGCGCGATTTCCTCAAACACGCGCAGCCTCCGCTGCCGTTTCGGCTCGACTTTCATTTGGGGGCTTCCCCCCTTAACGGGGGATCCCTTCCCGCTCTCCTTTGCGGCAGCCGCCTCGAGCACTGCCATGAACATCCCCTTCCCGCGGGGGGGTCCTTCCTTCGGGAAGCTCAGCGGACTCGCGCTGAACCCGAGCGACTGCCACGCGTTGTTCTCGCTCTCGGGCTGCTTCTGGTTATCCTTAACCGGGGTCAGGACCCGGTTCCGCTTGACCCCCGCTGCCGCGGGGCCCTGTTGCACCGGGTTCGGCGCGTCCTGTGGGATGTTTTCGTTCTCGTGGTCCGATTCCCAGGGCCTTTCGTCGATCTCGCTGGGAAGGCTCGTCGAATGGTACAGGGCCGAGCGAGTCCCTGCTGCCCTCTCCGGCTGAGAACTCGGCAGCCGCTCGAAGCTGCGCCGCGGAGAGTTGACCTTCGACGGGGAGCTGACACGTGTCACCCCCCCGAGGTGCTCGCGCGAGCCCTCCCGGGAGAACCGGGGCCCCAACACGCTGCGGATCGGCTGCGGCATAGACAATGGCTCAATAGTCTGCTCGGGGGCTGACGTCGCCCGCAGAAGATTTTCCTCCGTACCGGACCCCCCGTTAACGTGAACTGGCGCGGAAATTGCCCGTTCTGGCTGTGCTGGTTTCGGTTGGACGGTCTCGGTTTGTTTTGGGGGAGGGCCGTACCTGTCTACTGCTGGCTGGGGGGTTTTCACACCTGCTGTCGGTGGGCCGTAGCGCTGGTTGCTTGGGGGCTGTGCGAATAGCGCCTTCGCGGCCGGGCTCTTCTCATGGGGGGGTCGGTTCGCGTTCTGAACCTGGGGCCCATTTACACCCTGGGACCTGTTCACACTGTGCAGCTGGGGGCCGTTTATCCCTTGAGCCTGTGGCCTGTTCACGTTCTGCGCATAGCGGTGGGCAGTCTGTGGGAATGCGGTCTGTCCGGAGAGGTTTGGGGGCGCGTTTACATTGGAGGTGGGCGGGCGCAACGGGCTGGTGTGAACAGCCGCCCGGTTGAGGGGCTTCTGCGGGGGTGGCGGGCCCATTGGATGCGGGCCGTTAAAGCACCGGTGCTCGTTCGGGGGGGGTAGCAAAGGCTGCCTCTCCGGCCCCCATGACATGGGCCCCCCCGCCTTCTGGTGAGGAACAAACGGCGGGGCAGCGTAGGAGAAACCCGAGTTCGGCTTCGGTTTCTGCGGGGGGTTTGCCACGGACTGACGCCAGGGCTGGTTCTGACGCTGCAGAGGGGCGCTCATTGGCCGGGCCTGGAAACCCGGCTGCTGTTGCGGCGCCACCTGGCGGTGGCTCAGGCCCGGCTGACGTGGCACCGGGGCGGCGAACGGGTGCTCGCCACCTGACGCCGGGCGCTCCCCCTCGGGGGGCGAAGTCAAGTCTTCGGGAAGGGCGAACACCGGGGGGGTGACGGTCCGCGAGGGGGGCAGCAGGCTCAGGAGTTCTTCCTCAACATCCACCGGTTTGGGGTTGAACCCGGGTTGAGGGTTAAGCCCAGACTGGGAGTACGCTACCGGTTTGGCGCTTAACCCACCCGCAAACCCGGGGTCCGAGAGGATTGCCCGCAGCGCGTCGGCCACGCTCTGCAGCTCGGGCTGCGCGTTCTTGCGCTGCTGGAGTTGAACTAGAGTGGGCGCGCGCGCCGCAAACCAGGAGGCCCTGTTCTTGGCCTCGGCGTCGTTGGCAGACTGCCCCGCCTGAGTCGCCTCGATCTCGCGCAGCATCTCCTGGGCCCGCTCGAAGCTCTTCTGGTGGCTCTCGCTGCCCCACTTGCCCTCGCCGGCGGGGGTCACGTTGTTCAGGATCGCGCGCGCCTCGTCGATGCGGGCTTGCTTCATGAGGCAGATCCCGAGGTTGCACATCTTGTTGTTGTCGGGCTCAATGCTCAGGGCTTTCCTGCAGGATATTGGACAAAGGGAGGGGTTAGAGAAGCTTTTGTGGGCTCTAATTGTTTCATGTTTTGATCTTTGAATTCAATGGTTTTCAGATTAACAGACATTTAGTTACCTGATTCTCGAACTGCTGACTTATCCAATGTGCACGGAATGCAGCTCAGGACAAGAAGCAAAGCTGGTCAAGAAAAGGCGGCAGTCACAAGAGTCTGGGCCTTTAAGGGCTGGCTCTTCTTCGACAAGTATACATGACTTCAACTTGAATCAACATAGACGAACCCGCTCCATATCAAAGCAGTCTGACAGTTGTGGATCTTCAAAGCGGGACCTTCCTCAGTTCCTCACATTTGAAAGTCGCATGCATTTCAAGTTGGTCGTTATTAACCGCCACAGCTTCCAATCCATTCCTATGCGCCCTTGCTTGGTTTGAGTATGCAACGCTGAAGCTACCAGTGACACCTGTCACACTAACGGTGCATGTCAAACAAGACTCTAAGAAGCTGACAGAGCAATTTTAGTAGAGCCCACTGACCTGTACACCGCCTCAGCTGCGAGGAAGTTGTTCTGCTGCATGTAAGCCCAGCCCAGGTTTCCCTGCAAACCAAAAGGCAAACATCTCAGTTAAGCCATAGTTCCGGGCCAAAACAGGGGGTTTGCGAGAAGCGTCCCAAAGCTGTCAGTGGAGGGCAGCTTTCACGCAGCATGGAAAAGCTTCTAAAGTAACACATGCAATGATGGCGAGAAAGACTGCCCGCTCGACTGAAATCAGTAGAAAAATATCCGACAAAAGTAACAGCCCACAAATCAGCACACATCCAAAAGAGGCAGAGGGAAAGAGATAAGGCCTTACCAGCCAAAGCAAACTGGTCAGAAGCACAATAAGAAGGGACTGAAATATGCACTCACCAGCAGACGCGTGGCCTCCTGTTCGATCGACACCTGGAACTTCTTGCCCTGGCTGCGCGCGGTCTTGGTGCGCTTACCATTGAAGGCAAGCCCCTGGTGAATCAGGTTCAGCTTGTGCTTCAGCAGCTCGATCTGGTCGTCCAAGCGGCCGCATCGCTGCGAAAACGTCAAGCTGCATTGTTCAGAGATGCACTTTTCCGCTTCTTCCGTATTCTGCAGATTCGCATGTCCTTGTTTGTACGGTAATGTTTGGAAGCACTGCCATGAGTGGTCCAACTCTGAGGAGCGAACTGTTACAGAACAAGAAACAACCAGATATGCACAGGAGGGAGAAAGACTTAACCCAACTGCCGAAGTACAGTAAGGCAGAGAGAAAGCGGCGCACTTCCTTTGAAAGATGGAAAGCATAAACAGAGTAGAGATCAGAACAAGCTTTCACACACTGCTGATGACAAGCGCTTATCATTGCTCTAACCAAACAACCAGGACGTGCGCAAAGGTGACATAGAACCTGAGGCAAATGGAGCCACAAACTCATAGAGTAAGCAAATAAATAAGGCAGTATACTACACTACTCACCTTGTACAGGTCCAAGAGGACGTTGTCGAGCGACTCTTGCGCGGCCTCGGAGCACTTAATGCGCAGCGACTTGATCGCCTCGATGGCCTCCTCGGAGCGCCCCTGCTGCTTCATCACAATGGCCATGTCCTTGAGCGCGGAGTCGACGCGATCGTTGGCGTTGATTGCCTTCCAAAAGAGGGCGATCGCTTTCTCGGGGTCCTTGTCGACCAGCTGTAGGGATAAGACGCAAATAGTTCAGAGAGAGTAAGTCCAGTTTGATCGTATCCTAGTGGAGTCGAGCAATATCACCTTTTCCACCAGCCGCAGAAAGACAAGGAACCCAGATGAGACTGAAACCTAAAGAGAAGCGATAAAAGAGAGGGAAGGTTGTGGCGGCATCTGGGGCCCAGTGGAAGGAAAGTTGAAGTAGTACTTGAAAACAGAGCACTAAAAGGATGGATTGACATTCAGAGGAAACTGTCACCCTATGTGATTAGTTCTTGAGAAGGTTGAGAGATGGATGACAAGGGGTTGGGTGCCCAATAAAGGAGAGTTCCTTCCCATTTGAGATTCTCTTTGAGAAGGTGCGAGCTTATGAAACAAAATCTGCGTGACGGGTTGGTAAAGAGGTAGGTACACTCCATCATGTTAAAATGCAGACTTTATTAGGTTTGCTAAGCGCCAAGAGTCTGAGGGGTTGACGCTATTTCTTCTGGGAACCTGTCTGTCCGTCGTTATGATACATCTTCCAACAACGAGACACTGATTATCAACCTGAAAGAAGAAGCAGCAACGATAGGTTCCACATGCTGGAGAAAGCTAAAATGGAACGCGGCTGGTTGGTCCTTGCTGTACCAGAACATAGTCGCGCCCAAAAGGGTTCCTTCTCTCTGATAGACTCTATAATGCTTGGAATATAAGCATCTGAAACTGACAAGTTGCCGTTTGAGCATGCACAGACCTAGCTGACGAACACGTTCACAGATCAAACCTTTGCATTGAGAGCGTTTCAAGTGAGGCCTTTCCAGAAGTTCATGCTTGGGTATCTTCCTTCCCAAACTTCCTCTGCAAACTCCCCGTAACTTTGGAGGTGATCAGCGTCTCAGGGACAACTGACGAAACACACAAAGAGGCAAGGAAGAGACCCAGAGGAGAACAATACGTTGAGTGACAGATGCTTAACAGTCGTCTCAACCTGCGTATGCTGCTCAAATTGAAGTTACCATGACACTAACCAATCCAGCGGCATTTCCCATTGCCTACAGACTATGCCAACTGCTAACATGTTCTTGAATTTGGAACCCATTGGTTGCATGTCCGCACCTTGACCTAAACCTATATCCCCAAGCATTTCTCTTGACAACTTGGTAAACAAGCAGAGCGGGAACCCGCAAGAAACCTCCGCCCAGTACCTGCAATAAAAAGACTGCATTGCAACAAAGAAAGAGCACCATTACTGTCCGGTTTTCAAACCAGACCAAACCTTACCTGCACATGCTTCGCTCTGACATAAGGCGAATCCCCCATTGGCACCTTATGCATGACGTGAAAGTCGTTTGTCTCCCTCACAGCACCCCCGTTCGCCTCAAACCCTGCCAGCAACCCCCCCAAAGAATCGTGAGGTCGGCTCTGTGCTTTCATCGGGGAGCAAGGCGCAGACTTCGACATCCTGACCCCCTCGTGCTCAAACCCAACCGCAGCCAAACCCAGCCGGTGCTGCTCATGGTGCCACAGCGCCGACATCGTGCGCCGCCCCCAGTCCCTGCCTGCTGTCACTCCGCCACCTGTCGCCAGGTGTTACACGCGACCCTGGCTAGAGCACCACGCATGCTCCCTTGCATTTGCAGGGGTTTCAATAACCTGCGCCGATCAACAAAGAAAGTTCGCGGCAATGCTGGCCGACAAAAAATGAGATGCTGATTGGTCTTCTTGCCCTCTCGGCGGCTGAAGAAATCATGCAATGGCTATGCGTTGCTGCAGAAGCTTCGACACGACACGCTTCAAGTTCAAATGTCTTAGACTGGACGAAACAGCAATGTGGGTACGGTAGCTCCGTTGACAGCCAGCTTTGATCTCTTTTGCTCTGCTTGTTTCAGACCTCATCGAGATGCATCCTGCACGTTCTCCACTGGGCAGCCGCATTGCTTTGCTTGGAAGGAGGCCGCCTCGTCCTAGGACTACAATCCCAGTCCGGCACCCATGAGGGAGCCTCCACAGATCTTGGCAGAAGCAATCAGTGCATCACGTCAGTCTGTCACTGATTTCTTTCCTCGCATGAGGCTGGCAGCTGGATTTCCCTCTATTCCGCTTGACCCATCTTGACCGCGGGCAAATGCCAAGCTTGGCGAAGACGTGATTTTTAAGGAGGAGGTAACGTGAAGGGCATAAAACCAACTAGCGTTTCACGTGTCGAGAATCCGGCCGGTCGACGAGAAAGGAAGCCGCGGAGCTTCGATGTTCCACGTCGAACCCTGCTTGCTCAGTAAGTGTAACGCCTGAGGGCACGTTCGACAATCCTCTTCAATGATAGGTTGGTTTCTAGCGCAATGTAAGCCAGGTAGTGGCCGAGTCTTGCCGAGGAATTGTCCAACGGATAGATTGCCCCGTGCACCGCGTTTCGCTATGGGTGTCTGCCTCTCACGACAATTATATTATGTGCTGTGAGCAGCGGAGATTGAAATGATGGCAAAATGCGCGCGGGCGCGGAACAATCATCCCGCCGCACGTACAAACAAAGTTTCAGCCTGAAACCCGGCAACCAATCGGAGCTCAGAATGTTGGGTTAAGCGCGAAAGGCGGGATTCTCATAGAGTCGTGAGTCGTGACTCGTCATTGGGTAGAACTTCAGCCTACTTAGCCTAGAAGGTACCTTGTATCAGTATCAGGCCACACCACACCAGGATCGGACCGGACCTTGGTCGTTTCCTTGTCGTTTCGTCGTTGCATGGCCCTCTAGTTACTAGTTAAGGTGGTAAGACGGTATTCAACAGTGGGAGCATGTTTGAGATGGGATATCTTGAGCTAGAGTTCACGGAATCAAGTTCTGTCTTTTCGAAATGGTTGGGCCCATCAAAGATC
>DF237920.1:0-20283 GCA_000708835.1 Klebsormidium nitens | reverse complement strand
TAAGATGATCTGTCATACCGCATGCATGCTGTCGAACTACGATTTTGTCTAACGAGAGAGTTGGCAAGCAATCCTCCACTCCGTATACAAATGATACGATATGCATACGACAATCTTTCACAATCTTTCGTAGCTTTGTCTGCTGCAGAGTTACGAAATAGCAATAAGGGATTCCAATTGCGAGTCAACAAAGCAACCGAGGACCCAGTATTAACTACCGACCACTAATAGGAACGGGTCAAAAGGATAGCTGTCTTTTTACTAAGTGTCGAATTATTGGTTGCACTTTCCTAAAAGGGCATCCTATGAGAGAGCCAACAACTTCCCAGTAACACTATCTAAGACATCAACGTCGGTCCATTTCAACCGGCCGCTGCTAAAAATCAGCTCGATCTCAGTTGTTTACATGAGCTGTACGAAGTAAGCTAGATCTTGTATTGCATCCCAACCTCGTACAGCTTGTCTTGCGGGATGTTGTAGGTCTTGGCAGCATCGGAGTGGAAATTGTTGACGAGAATCTGCAAGAGATATGTTACGACTAGAGTGAGGAAAACTTGGCTGAAAGTTCATCAAGTGCAGAGAACACCGTGGCACGAAACCCGTTCTGCACGCAGGTATGAGCGGTAAAATTGAGCCTGTACTCGTGTACAACATCAAAAGGCAATCCGGCAATCTCGACCACCCAGTCTGCGGAGAAGGATAGACTTAGTAAACCTCGTAGGAACGACACTTGAAATCAAAGTGAGCCTCAGCTGCGTGGCCAGAACCACAAGCGAACGGTCGACACACGAGCCACAACGCCTCAGCCTCAGCCCGATTACGACCGAGATACTAGATTGGCACAATCCTTACCAGGTAGGGGATCTCGAGGAAGAGTCGCTTGAAGATGTTGGTCGGCTTCTCCGCGATCTGTGGGGTCGCCCTGCCCAGCATGTAGACGACGTGCTGGGAGTCGCGCGCCTTCCGGACCAGCCTGATCTCCTTCGCCAGTACCGCAGCGCGCTTGTGCCGGGACGGTACCTGGTGTGGCAAAATGATGAATGTCAGCTAAGCTGGATGGGTCTCTAGGATAGGTAAACTAAGCTCAAGTTATGAAACTGGGACGGGTATGATTGGTCGGTGCGGATACGGGTGCGGAGCGGGTGATTATTTGGAATTAGGTTTCTAGTGTTGGCTTCGTTCTTACTATAACCACTCTATTCTAGAGGGGTATGCAGGCTGGTCGAGCTGACAAGGAACCCAAAGAACCTTCTGGATTTTCCTGAGTGCTGCAAGTCGGGTGATAAGGTGCAATGGGTTACAAACTGTGGCGTTTCGTTCATCCTGGCCCGTACTATATGCTCTGCATCAACGCTTTGCTTGTGAAATGCGTGAGCAGAGCCAGGCAGGACATCTTATGGAACACTTCACGAGTCACTGAAACGTGCGTAGGGAAGACCACAGAACCTTTTCTGCAAAACAAACTTACTGCGAGCTCTGCGCCTTCAAGACCGATACACCTCGTCTGCTTTACACAGTGGTCTCCTTAGATTTGATTTTTCATCCAACTGCTGGGCTCTCCGCAAAAACATGTAAACGGGGTTCCGGATGCAAAGCGAGAATTTTGTTGAGTGTCCGCAGAGTGTCACGGTCACTATCCCACGAACCACGTTCGGAACCCAAATACTCGCCTTCTGCTCCCGGAAACAAACATATCCCGCCTGGTTTACAGCCAATGCATCATCAGACCGCACAGTACCAAATCCTTCTGCCCAAGAAAATCAACGAGACCTCTGATTTCACGCAAAGCAGAGGTCTAAAAACGCAGATTTTAACATGTCCGCACCCGTACCCCCCAAAATTACCCTATCCATCCCCTGGCAGCCACCTAACTCATGTAGCGAAATAAACCCACTGTCGATGATTCAGTCAGCGCGGCGCTTACCCGCTCCGCGTCCGCCAGCTTGTCCACTACTTCGTCCAGCCACTCCTTGGTCGCCTCGTCCAGCTTCCTAAGCGCCTCCCCCGCGACCCGCCCCAAGGAGAAATCCGCAGCGCCCCACCGTACCTCCGGATTCGCGGGGAGCGACAGGTCCTTCGCGGAGCCGACTGTGTTCTCGTTCTCGGAGGTGAAGTCCTGCTCGTCATTGATCTGCGCAGGGAAGACGTGGGGCCTTCACGTTGAGCAACGGGCGAAGCATTGGGCCACAGCTGTTTGCGTCGAACTTGCCATCGGATACCAGATGCTCGGAGCATGGATCCTGATCTTGGACCGTGCGTTTTGACGACGAACTGGCATCCGACGGCTCAAGATTGCGGACCAAAAGTAGAGTGGTTTGACGCAAAGAGCTGTATCGTTGAAGGTGTTCAACGGGACAGAGAAACGCTGCGTTCTCGTCGGAGTCGTATCCTACGGCTGGGTCAGAATGGTCAAAATAATACAAAGTCTTCCAGCAGATGGTGTTTGAAGTAGAGAAGCAGGACAAAGAAGATTCAACTACTACGTCAAGCGCAGCCATGGCTTCCTGACCTGCGATCCGTTTGCCACCGCGTCGAGCTGCTGCATCTCAAGGTCCCCATACGCAGAGGATGAAGGGGTCGATGAAGGGGTGGCCTTCCGCCGTTCGACTTCGGGAGGGATCATGATGCTGACGTCAGCAGGTGGGGGCGGCGGGTGCGTGACGGGAGCAGTCTCTCGGATGGACCGCAGCGAATCTGGAGGCATGAGGCACTGAGTCAGCAACCGGTTCAGGTCGCTAAAAGTTCTCAACGCATGCTTCTGAACGCTTGCTGCAGAAGGGTTAGGAAGGAACTTGTCAGCCGGATGCAGCCGGATGCAGCCTCCAGCTGGCCGCACAGAGGCTACCAAAGTCAGCCCAACAGATCTTGCACATAGAGCGGTTGGCCCACTTCGGAACAGGACTTGAACCTTGATCGCGCCAAGTAATCGACAAGTAGAAAAGGACAGTGACAACAATAGTCTCTTGCTGTGCGGGTCTCGTTTGTCTCTTACTGAAAGCTTCCGACCGCGCATCAGCACAGAAGTATCACAGAAGCAACTTCAAGACGATTTACCGACGAAGTACCGAAGCTTTTACTCGACCAATCGTGCCAGAATGTCTCATCGCAGCCTCACTTTGATTTCCGTGATGGCTGAAGTCCAGGCTACCCCATGTGTCAGTGGGGCTGCGCATCCTGTAAGCCCCGTTGTCGCTCACAGCCTCCTTCAATGAATCCGTCAGCAGGATTAGAATGTGCTGAAGGACCGTCTCCGCGAAGTCGGTTCCCTGCTGTACCCGGTCCATGTAACCGTACCTGCCAGAAAAATATGGGCTTTGAAAATGAGCGTTGTTTAGCCTCCGTCAGACAACAGTTCAAATCCGCTTTCTTTGATTACCTTTGCAAGGCAACAGACAGGAAACAGTATAGAGGCTGAAAAGTGTTCAGTACAAGCAAGCGGGAATCAAGCGAGCGCTTGAAACACGCCCCGCCGCGGCACTTCACAAGCAAAGGTTCCGTCTGGGTTGATTGGGGTTTGCGAACGACAGGTTTGAAGTGCCCACGCTTGCAGCTTCGCTAAGAGGCTCAAAAGCGAGACTGCCGAAGATACAAGCACCGAGAACATATTCACCAGGTGCAAGCCTCAAGTCAAGGATCGGCTCTGCATAAGATTCAACGGCATTGTTTGGGTTGTTTGGGTTGCGAAGGCGAACGCTTACCGTGCGATGCAGTGGTAAAAGCCTCCGACGCCAAGCTGCTCGATGAGGAATCGTTCCGCCGGAAGCACCTCCGGAACCGGAACGAAGCGGTTGGTCATGAAGATGACGACCTCGTGGATGATGGGGAACGACTTGAGGTGCTGAACAAGCACCGGGGGAGTGCCGAAGATGCTGTCGGAGTAGTAGAGGCCGAGCCCGGGAGAGCGCAAGACGCGAGTGTCGGACTTGGCGATGAAAAGCTGCTCATCTGCAGATCAACGAAGAAAATGCCTTCTGGTCATCAGCGGGAGCCATTGAAAGTGCAGAAGAAACGAGTCAAGGTTTGACGAGATAGCGGCGATAGAACCTTGCAAATTCTGAGAAAAGTCGGATCGGAGCCCACAGCGCAAGCTGAACCCAGAATTGTCGAAGCGGGCACGGCCAAGGATCACGGCAAACGGCTGGTGAACCGCACCCTTCCGCAGCAGATTCTGCTACAAGACATGCAACTTGAAACGGTGCTGGCGACGTCTCACCGGCAAGTATGTCAGCCGTTTGACAACCACAAGAATTGCAGGCGATTAACGTACACGGGAACAACACTCTAGGTCCTGTGGGAGTCCTGCGCTTACACGTATGTACTAAGCGTAACTTCCAAGCACAAGTGGAGATGGAAGTGTCGGAAAAGCTAAGAAGAGCACACCTACCTTTACTGTCCTCTGCCACCTTGACCCGGAAGAACCTGTCCAGCTTGGGCATCAGCTTGGTGTGGAAGAAAGCGCGCTTGTGGCTGGACCCCCAGTACCACCACAACATGATGGCGGCGTAGATGAGGGCCATCATGATGGAGAACCAACCGCCTGCAGGGAGCGCACAAATCAGGTCAGAAGCGCGCCATGAACCAGTCTCCGACGAAGATCATCGCAAGATGCAATGACATACAGGCGGAGCGCACAGTTCTGAAATGGCCGTAATGGTGTCACAGCCGTCCAACCTTCATGTAATGAAGCCGGTCTGGATATGCATTTGGGCGTTAGCTATCAGCACCCAGATATGTAAGCTTGGGCCCCTGCTCTTGCAAGAGCATATCGGAGCCGTCAATCTGTCGACGTTGACAAGATGGACAATTGTTGCAGTCTCCCCGCTTATTCCTCAGTCATGTCGCAATTGAGCGTTCCGCCTGTATAGTTGCGTTCTCAAGCCAGCCTGGCTGTAACCCGCGCCGAGCAAGATGCCGTACTGACCCCGCCATCTGTTGGGTGAGCGAAATCCTGAGGAATGTTGGGCCTCGATGCTCTCAGATAGATTCTCTAAAACTCTGATGAACATGCTTACCTTTGGGGATCTTCTCGATGGTCGATGACAGGAAACTGCCTTCGACGAGCAGGAAGAAGAAGTAGAAGACCAGTCCCTCGTAGAGCGGTCGCCGCCAAACGGTTAGGATGACCAGCGTCATGAAATGGGTGGTCAGCACCATGTCGGTGATAACAGCGAGCCCTACACCAAGTGAGAAGGAATATTACCATTGATTCCAAAATTGAGTCCAAAATCCCTCCGCTGACACTCCCTCCAGACTTTATCTTTGCCTTCCACGACTATCTTCCGTCCCGCTCGTATGTTCTTTGAATTGAATGATACTTTTGTGAGCGTGTGCTGCACCATCTCTACAGCAAAGTCCGAGCTACTGCCTGCCATCTTAGGAACGGCGATTCGAGGTTATGCGTACATTAAGCTGATTCCAGCGGTCTAAACGGTACCACAAAGAGCGGCAACGAGTCTCTGTAACTCTGTCCAGTCTTGATGCAAATAGAAAACCGTCAGAACCAATAATTGGTATGCTTACCGTACGCTTGCCCCAGTTTCGCTGACTTCTGAAAGATGCCCACCACAACTAGGGTGAGCGTCATCAGCATGTAGTTCACGAGGGGGATGTAGACTTGGCCCAAGATCTTCCTGCTGGTGTGAACCACGTGGAACCGGGGGAAGAACCCCTGCGGGTGGAGAACAGCAGAGCCCGTGTCATCAACTCGTCAAAAAAACAAGTCGCAACTGTGCGGGCACACTTGAGGGCAACGAATGTTGACCAGACGCGCTAAAACGGCGAGGGTGCGCTCGACCTCGATGTAGCAAGCCTGCGAATTCACAATCCCAGTTAATGGCACCTTCAGGGACTTTCGGCATTCAAGGAGTCTCGGGTACGCCAAAACTCCTCGTACAATCGCAATCAGAGTCGCCATTTCAGGACTGCCAAACTGTTTCCCCTGCACCTTCTTACCTGGGCAATCGCCTGGTACACGATCTGGAAGCTGGCAGAGATGAGCGCTTGGCTGGCGACTATGGCGGCCAGCGTGGCGAGAATGAACATCGGCCAGAACGTCCCATGAGGCAGCGACTTGTAGTACGTGCTGCCGACGTTCTCCGGGTGTTTCAGAAGGTAAGCTGTCTGGCCAAAGTAGGTCAGGATGATGCAGGGGTACAAGAGGGCGAAGCAGGAGAGCTGCAGGGAAGGCACGTGGAAAACAGACGGGCTTCAGAAGACGCAGAAGATTTTGAGAGTGTAAATGTAAGATCGTCGGATGCTCTCGTGGACGAGGTTGACGTTGGGGTCACAGCACTAAAAAGTCTTCCAGAAAGGGCAGGAACAGGAACGAGAACATGTGCTCAGTGACACCATCCAAACTCGGAGAAAGGTTTTAGCACCCCCTGATGGACGAGAAACAAGACGTTGATAGCCAGAGACATGATGTGCCAGTGGAAGGACGATCCAGAACCAGATTAAACCAGGGCAAACAGATCAGGTCGAGACGCAGCTACTCAGTAACGAGGGTCGGGCCTCCTACCTGAACAGATTGCCTGTTAAAGTGCCCAAGGTCCGCAAAGAGTGCCTCCACCCCTGTCGCACAGAGCAGAACTCCACCCAGCGACTTCCAGGCAGTCTTTCCGTCATCGATGAAGTACCTCATGAAGTAGTGGGGGCTGATTGCCTTGAACACTGAAGCATCATACTTGGCAATGTTGACTACCCCTATGACCGCGTTCCCAAGCAGCCATAGCATGACAACTGGCGAGAATACTTTTGACATCAGGGCTGTCCCAAACTGTTGTATGAGAAAGAGGCCGGCCAGAATCGCCATAGCCAAACCCACAATGGCCCCTCGGGTGAAGGACGGGTCTGCGATCTGAATGCCTTCACAGGCGGATACAACTGCAAAGCAACAGCAGGAGGAAGATAAAGAGGAACCCCAGCTCTTCAACCCACTAAGATAGCATGACAGAAGGCAGAGTAGCCATCAATGCAACATCTGTCAATCCGGTGTGATTCTGTCAAGCGAAAGACAGTGTGCGAAGACAGTTGTGCACAACTGGTCTTCCGCTTCTACCTTCTTCATCTTTCAACAGCAAATAAGGAGCAGGTTTGATCGAACCCACTCCCGACATCCTGACGACCAAATGAACAAAGGCAAAACGGAGCAGTTGCACCCCTTTAAGAGCCGGCTCGAGCAGGATCATACCTGAGATGGCCGGAGTAAGGACCCCGTCCCCCAGAATTGCTCCAACACCAATCACAACCAGTACACGTACAATCTTCTGTAACGTCTCGTTCGTGACTACCCTCTGCCGCCAGCCCCTCTGCATGCTTTGCGCCTTGGCCTTGGCAAACGACCCAGAACCATAATGAGAAAGCTCTAACTCTGATGGAAGAGCAGGCCCCATGACACCCCTTTCCGCTTGCCGCCTTAGCAGGGAGTAGAGGGCAAAAGTGCCTCCATTCCCATTGTCGTCCGCAAAGAGCACGATCAAGGCATACCTGCCAGACCATCAAAATGTCAGCATTGATGGAGGATAAGGAAGCTTTTGTAAAAGGTAGGGTCCACTGCCCTCTGTGCAACTTCGTACAGAGGGGACGCGATGCGAAGAGTACAAGAGTTAGGGGTATGATGAAATGATGATGAAGGAAGGTCAAGATACTGTTGGAAAGTTGCATCAGCAGCATGAACGGTATCGATGCGCTTCCAGTAAGCATCGGCAGCGGATCAGGTTGCGCAGCCCCAGAGACTCACTTTACAAGAAGTAGCAGAGTGATGGTCCAGAAGATGAGAGACATGGCACCGATGACTTCCGTGTTGCTCGGTGGTCCCTCTGGAAAGATACTAGCGTAGACGTAGAGGGGCGACGTACCTACAAGAAACAATTCGACTCTCTAGATTCAAGGTCAAAGCATCGCATATAAGAGCAAGCTGGACGACTTGCTTTCTTCAAAACCTCGGTTAGGCCCTTCACTTATGTAATAGTAAAACACTTCCAGCAGCTGGCAGAGAAAATAGCAGGGAGAGGTTTCACAGGCAATTGCTACTGCAGTTTCTTGGCACCATAGACAACATGGAAAGTTTAGCCAGTTAGAAGAGAGGAAGTAAAGTGACCTACCAATATCTCCGTACACAACCCCAATCTGCAGCCAAATCCAATGCTTCTATGAGTCAGCAGGGTAATGAAATACAGTCTGCTTCTGAACCACTATCCTAAAAGGTAAGCAAGAAGAACTTTACAAGGGCAGGAAGACTCAACAAAGAGCCACCACTCAAACCAAAAGCACCAACATACGAAGTGATGTGCGATCGTGCATGTATGAGCAAAGAAAACTGAGCGAACAATTGGACGCAATGTTATGATACGTGTGTTACACTCACCGTGCCAAAGGCCAACCAAAGCAAGCCAGCTCCCTGTGGAGGAATAGCAGTGAGTCAAACCAGCTGCCTTGCAAACGGCAGGCTAGATCTGCCACATGATGCTACATTACTGAGGAAGGCAATGTTGACAGGTCGACGGCAAACAGGTTCTTGAACATGACCAAACATGAGGACTAGTAGGAGTGATGTGTGCTTGAACATGACAAACATGAGGACTAGTAAGGAGTGATGTGTGCACCAATGACGTTAAGGAGTAATAGTGATGTTAAGCTGCGAATCACGGACCGGGCACTCTTAGATGCTGTTTGAGAAGCTGTGCAATAAAGTTTGGCCTTATGATCAATCAAGCTTTGAAGAAGCTGAACAAATCTGAAAACTACTCTTGGAGAAAGAACCTAGAAAGATCAATCAAATCAGTCAGAGTTCCTTTGAATGGTGCACCTAGTGTCATTCATGATACTGGGGATCAGAAACTTGTGAAATGCAGGAGGGTCCTGACATCATTCTACGGTACCATGGAAGTAACAACTTGGGGCTAATGGAAGGTACAAACAGGAAACATAGAAGGAACGATCCACAAATGATACACACAGCTTTGTCTGGCAAAGCAGGGGCTAATAGAGCAGAAGTAGGAGTCTGTCCTGCAAGACATCATCAGTCTTGGCAACAACGTACAAGAAAAGGAGGACCTCGCCCACCTTAGTGGAGTGAGTCTCAGGGACCTTGATGTCAGCATCAGCCGTCCACTGAGCCCGAGTCACACGCTCGAACAGTCCACGGAAACGAGCCATAGAACTCTTGCGACTAACTTTTCTTATGATCCTGCCACTTGGAGGGCCTGTACTTTCCAGCCCCTGCACTGCTGGAGTGCTATCAGCATCATGCTTTTGCGCAGCTTCAGCCATCTTGGGGCGCACGGGAAAAGCCTCAACACGGCAGGCCCACTCACAACAGATGTAGTAGTGAACGAGTCCCTCCGCTTTCCTAATCTGGAGAATCCTTACAGTGGTGTGAAGAGAATCGCCACAATCGAAGTGGTTCCTGCAAGTCCACCAGAGAAAGCTGGTGCACCCTTCCGACTGCAGTCAAATGCTGATGGAGTGAAAATTAAAAACAAGCTCACAGTTGAGTAAGCCAGAAAGACTACCTCGGCGACTCAAACTGCGATCAACTGAGCTTTTGTGCGTTCCTCCAGCTCCCTCTTTCAGCAGAGGCAGCGATCTTCACCACCTGAGCATGTTCACATGTAGCAGTACCAAGACGCCACCTGCGCCAGCCAGAAGCTGCGGCCCAGCTGCGGGCTCGTCTTCCCTAGCTCCACTTGCACTACTACCGTAGGTAGTACTACAGATCGTCGTCCATCCCTTCGACTCTGAGTCACGAGTCACAAGCCGAGTACTTTGTCAATCATAATGCATTGAATCCTTGCACTTTTTAACGATTTCATGGTGGTCCCCAGTAGTATGGTGGGTAGGGTCTGAATGCTGGTTATGAACACACGTACAAGGATCCAGCAAAACTTTCTCCGGAAAGCTCATTGGGTTAGAGGTAGGTAGTTTCAGCTCGCCCCGGTTTGGAAGAGAATCGTGGCCCAGGAGCGCCTATCGTCGGTCGTGTGACCTTTTGTGCGAGCTGGCGCACTGCAGTGTACACATGTCGAGCTGCGTTCGTGCACACTGCACAGGTAACATGACCATCGACGAGCAAGGTCGTATGATCCGTATCTGTCGGCGTATGCATAGAGTGCACGATGAAGATGCACGCATTTGCGCCGAGAGGTCTCTTTCATGTCCCATGATGGGCCATGAACATTGCACATTTAATACTTTCAAAAATCTAGAGTCGATATAACCAAGCTGACCGTCTTCTATAAGTATACATATATTTTATCATACCTTATCGGGTTGTATCTGCCCCGCTGATCTCACATGCTTCCGACCACGCAGGAGAGTCCTAAGGCTGTGCATGTGCCCCCGAGAAGATGGATAATCGCCGGGTTCAACGCGACAGGGCGATCACAGCAATCTCGGCGCATCGCCGATCGGACGATCGGGACTAATCATATCTGACGGCAGAGGAGGCTTTGCAAACCCGACTAGTTTATTCACACCACTCCACATGTTCGCTGCTTTTGAAGGGAACTTCATTGCGGCGCAATCAATTGAATTGCTTGTCAAAGTTGCAATCTGCAAGGTTCAGAACAGACTGAAACGCCTTTGCCATTTCAGAAAGACAAATGCGGAAGCTTTTGGAGAATCGAAGTAGCAGGCTCCCCTGGAAGGATTGGTGGCCTGATGCTTTTTGTTCCGTGCATCGTAAGGTCTTGAACTGCTGAAAAAGGACCTTGCGATGGGTGCAACGAATAGAGGCAGTAGTCTGTAGTTGCTTGCAGCTTCCTGAGGCAGATTCCTTTTTGGGAGTCTTCATGGCGGTCCCCATTGTTCCCGGCCTGGTGGGAAGTTCTGCACCTGCCACCACCATTCTGTCCAGAACCGCTCGCAGTTTCACTTCATATCAGCACCCAACGGTGGAGAAGGTAAGAAATATAGCAGATATTTCTTTCAAAAATGATCTTCTTTTGCCTAATCATGAGGCATTTTGCGCTGATGCTGTGTGGATTCGTGGCTTTAAATCTGCAAGCAGTGTCGATGACCCCGACCAACACATTTATGGTGTCTTGGTCAACCCACTATTTTCTGAAAGAGGTTTGCTCAATATGTTCCACTCCTTCTGTATCAGGCGCTGCAGGCGCGGAGTGAGCTACCAAAGCGCAGAGATGTGGTCTGGTCAGCAGTGGTGCTGATTCTCTCCTTGGCACTGCTGGGGCTTTCTTACAGTGGCGAAACCATGATGAAGCTTGCCAGGCAAGCTCAAACGCCTCTTTCTCGCCCTCGGTTCTTCACATTTGTAATTGGGTTTAACACATCTGGTTGACATGGAAAAGCGGCAGTGATGTGAGAGCTGCAGCAGTCAGGCCGGTGGGACCACAAAGTGGTGCCTTGCATGCGCCCATATGTCTGATGAGCCAGGGGTTTAAATGATGTGAGAGAGAAAAGGAATTACTTTTGATGCGTCTCTTCCCTTCCGTCTTCGCTCTTTTGCGCACAAGGTGGGTCTGAACAGTGCAACAAAAAGCAACATACTTTGAATGTGCAGCTGATTCTTGGAAAGATATCATCTCTGTCCACTCGTCAAGAATCACCTGCCCATCCTTACCACATTTGAGCTTCGAATCTGAACCAGGTTGTACGAGTGGATGTGCTTCGTCCAAGTTTTCAGAGACAGGTTGACGGCGCCACATCACATGGAACAATCGATGGGGCATGCACAAAAACAAACAGTTGTTGACAACTCCCCCTCTCCACAGGAGTAGAGCCGTCTCAGAACTGATGCAGATCATGGGATGGCAGGGACTGGATGAGGGTAAGGTATTGGGCAGTATTTGACTTTGATGTCTCCATAACATGTTTAGGCCTCCTCCTACCGCCAATTTTGGTAAGTGGTATAGGATTCTCACAGAGAAACTCTCTTCCTTGGTGTGCGTTGCTTCGTTTGCTTTTCCGCAATGAGAAACTTGTTTGTGGATGTCATGATGTCCCGGCCGAAACCCACACTTTCTGTTACACCAATCAACTCAACTTTTAAGAGTGTGCCGTCAACCTTAGCAAAAAGACACCAGCTGGCTATGCAGTTCTATCTTATAGGTTCGACCCTGCCTCTTGTTCTCTGCAGGGCTCCTCCTCCTGGCTTTCCGCATCGCATTCGCCCTCCTCTCCCTCATCTACGCCGCCTCCCTCTACTTCTTCCTCAAGCTCTACACCACTGCCACTGTCTTTTCGGTCCCTGCCCCGCCCCCTTCTGGAAACCAGTCCATCAACATGGGCCAGAAGCAACCCCTTTTGTCCACCGAACAGCTAGCACTGCTCTTCCCAAAGCAAGCCCCAAAGGCCCTCGCCAAACTGCCGGATATCGTCCAGTCGGTCAAGGAGACCCCTTCCCATGCGTCCCACCTAGCATCCTCCCTGCTCAAAAAGACCAAGATTGTGCTCCACGATGCGGCTTCTTCCGCAGCCCACCGGCTGGGAAGGTCGAACGCCGCAGACGACGCACCTCCCCAAAGTGCTTCCGACACCGAACCAAATCCGCAACCCCCACCTACGAAGCCGGAGTCCCCAGCCCCGTTTTTGGCGCCCCTCCACCCAGAGATCCAGAAACCGACAGGTGGCAGTTCGCTAGCACTCTGGGGCAGCGGAGGAAAGGAGGTAACGGACGGCACCTCGTCGGGGGGGGGCACCCTCCCAGGCAAAGCTACCCCCGCCTTCGAATCCTCGTCGTTTGTTCCGACTAGCCCCTTCTCCCCAGTTCCGTTGCCTTTGAACACTCAGCCCGTCACTCCTCCCACTCAGAATATGGTCACCCCAACCAATAACCCAAGCGGGTCAGCGGGAGTCTCAGTCAGGGACAGGAGTTTCACTCCCCTGCAGTCGGAGGAGGCCCTCGACGATTTCTTGGCGGATCTAGACCGTCGGATGGAGACCCCGACGCCCCAGAGCCCTCGATTTGGTCCCTCTCCGGAACCAGGAGCCAATCAGACTTCCGATGCGGGCTTCCAGTCCCTTGGACCGATGTCACCAGGAACTTTTTCTCTAGGTGGGGCCCGGGCTGGTTCCGGGTACTTTGCAGAGCAGGTTAGTACTACAGCGAATGCTCCAGGGACGGGTATGTACCCGCAAACTCCTGCGGCTGCGAGTCCGATCTTTGGGGCACCTGCACAAACCACTCCGCAACCTACCGGTTTCCAGCAGCAAGGGCCCGGCCCCGTAAGCAGCCCATATAACCTCTCCACGAGTCCGCCACCTTATGCCCCGTCAGCCCCGCCGCTATCGGCACTGCCCCAGCAGTCGCCTGTGGGGGGAGCTGTCGGGACGAGCCCTTCTGGCACGAATGCTTATGGAGCGGCAGCAAGCTATCAGCAGTCCCCGTATTCAACTCATCAATCGCCAACTCCATCCCCGTACTCAGTTAGCACCCCCGCTTACGGAGCTCAAACGCCGCCCGCATATGGCCCCTATTCGAGCCCTTACAACCAGTCCCCAGGAGGCACCGCCCCAGGGCAATACACGCTCAGCCCGTCGTTCAGTAATGCATATCCTATGACCCCGCCATCCGCTTATAACCAGCCTTCGAACCTCTCAGCCACACCTGGCTCCCCATACCCCGGATCTCCATACCCCTTTGCGGCACCTTCTCCGCTCCAGGGGGCACAAGCCGCCCTTTCTGCCTCCCCCCTCCCGCCGAGCGGCCGGTCATTCACCCGGTCTTCCCCCTCGCAACCGAAACCCGGGGTTACGATTGGGGTTAAGGCTGACCGCGAAATGCCAAGCCCGATGCCTCCAGAAGTGATCGAACGGCGGCTCAAGGGGTTGGGAATATCGTCGAGAGAGCTGGATGCATGGCGGGACGAGCTGCGGGTATGGTTCGCAGAGAAGCTACTGGCGCCGCTTGTGCGGAAGATGGACGCGAGCCCTTCCAAGGTAAGGAATATCCCTTGCCTTCCTAGCACCTCTTGCGTTTCTATCAATATCCTGTGAGCTGATCAAGCCTGTCAAGGAACGTATTTAGACAAGCAGAGACTGGGCAACCTTCTCGTTGGCTCATACACCAGATTGTACGCAAACGGATGAAAATGAATTTTGCAGCAAGAAATGACTGAAGCAGGGATAAGGGACAGCTGTGGGATTCACGCTGCAACTGCGGATGCGAGTTTACTTGAGAGTGAGGGGCGTTGGGCTCTCTTGTCAAATTCCTTACTTTGTTCTTAACATAAGCGTAGATCTTTCGAAGGTGCTCTTAGCTACTGTGAGCTTCTGCCCAATCAGCAGTGGGGATGCATTATATCAACATTATAGCTGCCATCTGTGGCGGACAGCAACTCGCACCCCAACGCTTGGATGCTTCCCCCGTCTTTGCAGGTCCGGATCACGACTGTCCAATCGCGTCTATCTTGTTTAGTTCTCAAGTACGATTTCCAGACAAGGTTTGATTTACAGGTTAAGAACAGAAAGCACGCCACCTTGCGACTCAAGAGATTTCCTTTCTTTGCAGGTCAGGAACGCCTGCACTGCGCTCAACATGTCGCTTCCAGTTACGCTCTCCCCTCTCGGTACCGATTCTCGAGCGGTGGAAGCGGCCGCGGCCGTCACGAGCGTCAGTCTGGCGGTCCCGGCGGCGCCCAGCGAAGAAACGGTGCTCAAGATGCTGGGCGAGAAACTAGAGGAGGAGAGGAAAAAGGCGATGCAGCCGGCGGCGCCGGCGCCAACGACGATGTTCGGGCAGCCGCAGGCAGCGCAGCAGAGGTGGGTCTGCAACTAGGGTCGGGGGGCAGTCGCGTCGGCGATCGTGTGATCTGCTGACAGGAAGTTGTAGAAGGGGAACGTGGCTCTCGTTTGAAACTTGGCCCCGTTTAGCACCTCACGGTGCGCGTCTGACTCTGGTCCCGAAGCAATCGTAGTCGACCTGTTTGAAAGCACGACCAGGTTAGAAGTTAGAAACAGAATCCTGGATGCATTAAAGTGTCCAAATGGTGACGTTGTTTGAACACGACTCGTGGCACCGGATCGAACATTGGATTCCCCATTCCGAGCGACTGAACTTATGTTATCCTTCCACAAGTTCTGGCAGGCCATTGAACAGCTGTCAAAGTCGTTTGGAATCTGGGTGGGGCCACGAAGTTTGTCGGAACAAGAGCCCAAGATATCTTTATAAATTTTGGTCGTTCTTCTCCCTTGAGTGCAGGGTCGGAAGATCTGGATGATTGACAATCTCGTAGCGGTCGAGGAAAAGCTTTGCTGTTCTGCTTGTGTGACGGTATTCAGTAAGCACCTGTCAGTCGGGCTCCAATTCTCAGATTACTGAGAGAGTTTTGCCACCGCTGCTGCTCTTGGTTTGGTTCGCTGATTCCGTCTTTACTCGATCCTCGCAGACCGTCCCTGCCGTCGATCCAAGCCTGCTTGGACGCAGTCACGGAGAACCAACGGCTGAGGTTGCTCCTTCGGGGGGAGCTGGTTCCGAGAGTCCTGCCACTGCCCACCGTGCAGCCAACCTTCGTTGCTCGACGGATTAGAGGTGACTATCAGAGACGACCGGCGCTACGTGTTTCGCGATCAGTTCTGGCGTCACCAGGATGAGACTCTCTTAAAGGTGTCTTTTGTCTTCATGGGAGTCAACTGCGTCAAGCCCGCTCGGTTATCAGTCGCTTGTGCAACCTGCTCATAATTTTCAGCGGGGTCTAATTAAGTCATCTTACCTGGTAACCAACCCTTGCCCTTCCACTCAAAAACATGCGCTTCCGTAAGCCCTGTGATGTAGGAAGTCCAGAGCAGGATCTAGATTCTTAAACTTCGGGCAGTTGAGTCTCCCTCTAGTCGCTTCCTTCGAAGAATCCAGGTCTCAAATTAATCTCACGCTCAGCTAGTCAGTCTACTACCGCCTCCCTCTCACAGAGCTGGCGGAGGGTGCCTGCGTCAGGCGCTTCGACTGGTCCGGCGGGGGTGACGTCATCCCGGGCCAGCAGCCGTGGACCGCCGCGGCAAACCTCCCGAGCGACGCGCACCTGCTCTTCTATCTTTTCACCGCGTTCCTGGAGTTCCCCGGGTGGAGCCTGCACCAGGAACCACTGACCGGGCCGGGACACCAGGTGGGACGCAACTTCTTTCAGGGAGAAGGGCTTGACCTGGAGTTCCTGTGGTGTACTCCCTCGGGCTGTTAAAGTGTTGTGGTTCCAGGATTTTTGGGGTGTTGGATCATTTGGCTTTGCGAATTGTCAAGAATCGTGAGAATTCAGGGTCAACGGGATCCGCAGTAATACTAGGCTTGGAGGACATTGCTGTGTTGTATGATCTGTGGTAGATTGAGATGTCGGGAACGGAGGAAGTTTGTGGTCGTGAGGACTTCGAAGTCTACGGTTTCGGGGGTCTTACAAGCTCCCTGTCAGGTTCCGGGGTTTCAAATCCTCACAAAACGCTTCGACGTATGATCAGCATCCTCAATGGACGGTTTCGGATACGGTGCAAGCCTCAACAATCGAGTTACGGGTTTGGTTCATTCATCGGAGAGTTGCATCCTTCGATGAAGGATGCAGCCGGTCTGGTGAGTGTCTAAATGCGGCCCATGCAACCTTTCTCCCTGAGCTTTACTGCTTTCCTACCATGTGATTTTTTTCATCGCTCGGAACCCCCTTGAGCCTCTTCTTATCTTTTGACAGGGGGGCTTCTTCTTCATGGGCGACATTCCTAGTCGCCACCCCGAGCAGTTCGTCGCCATTCTCCAGCCCCCTCTCAGTGCGGAGCTGCGGGCTTTTGTGCGGCAGCCGAAGGCGACGGTAGTTCTGGTCGGGAAACAGAGCCCGGCCCCCGTCTTCTACCTGCTCTGGGGGGGCAAGTTCCAGTTCGTTCTGCAGGTAGGCTGCCATACTTGAAAAAGCCGCCCTCTGTCCATAAGCAATCAGTCCCGCTTTTGATGAAGTACCCGGACTCGACTTCTCTAATGTCAGGTCTGAAGTGGATGTCGCTTGAACGTGGCTGAAAGGACGAGACGTCTCAAGGAAGAGGAAAAGTTGAGGGTTTCTTCTTGCGTCCCCCTCGTGTGACACGCCCCCCTCATCCTCTGCAATCCGCTTTCATTGTTTTATGCTTTGTTGCGGCGAAGGGTTTGGCAGGCTCGTGGTCCTAATTCTGGGTCTCTCTGCAGGGTCGAACCGCGATCTGGGACGTGATTGCTCTCTTGACTTACCGCTTGCGGCAATCCCATGAAGGTGCCATCCGGGGCATTAGCCTGAACTCGAGCACTATAGATCTTCCCCCGGTAATCCAGCCTGCGTAATGACCTTGGTCGCTTGGTCCGAGGTTGGACGTTCAGTTGGACGTCGGACCCCTAAGAAACCCCAGCCTAAAAACTGTATAGGGGGCAGATATGCCCCTTTGACAGCCAAGTCCCTCTATTTTGTCGCGCGCTCCTATGCTTCTGTTGTTCAAGTTTGTCACGGCATCTCATGCTTGTATGCCGTCCAGAGAGCTATTACTGTGATGGTGACTTATCATCATTGCCCTGAGCCATGCAACACTGTGACAGTATCTCAAAATCTAAGTTTCTAACGATTAGCCAGAAGTGACTACAATCAAAAGAGTTTACGGTATCAAATAATCAAATCGATCTTTGAATCATAGACTGAAGACAACTTTCAGAGAGTCTCAAGAGCTAGCCACCTAATGAAAATAGCAATTATAGCAGACGGCGACCGCCACAATGATTTTGAGAAATTTGTGCGTTTTTACATAATCATGGCCATGCATGATGATGGTCGCACACTGCAGACACACATGGGCGCGAATCAGCTAATTAAAGGCTCCATATTTAGCGACTCCATCACATGGTATTGAGGCACTACACACACTGATATGCTTGAGTGTAGTACGACATGGTACGCGGGCTGTATATTAGTATGCAGCAGCTACGTGCGGCATCCGGATCCACATGAATTCGCGCGCGACGCGGCGGCGCGGCTCAGCTAAGATTGGATCATGCTCATGTAGCTAGGGGGCCGACCGCGCACATCATGAGTTGCAGCGTGCCGCGGCGCGCACTTGCAATGCATGATGCATATCACATGATACATGTGACCAATGCCCCTGGCACGTACATGGCGGCAGTGCACGTCCGACGATCTTAGGTAGATATGTGCGGCTGACACGTGGCCAGCAAGCGCGCGGCGTTAGTCAGATCGGCCACATGATGCAATTCGTGTCACGTCTTAGTATTTACTAGATACATATACCGGATCTTGATATGTACTTTGGAATCTTCTATGCAACTTTGATATACTAAGCACTGTCCCGTATTGCAAACTCTCACGGTGGAAAGTCTTCATCCATACTCATGTGCGTGTCTATCTGTTTACTCGCATCTACGACCCTCGTTTCTGTTGCTCCATTAGGTTTTTTGGCCATTGGAAGACAACTATCCGCAAGAGATAAGAACATTGCGTCTACGATCTCTTGGTCAGCTTCTGCAAAGAAGAAATGTAAAGACTCAGGAATGGCAACTGACCGCCTGATATCCTGACTAAGAGCCTCAACAGATTCAAGCCCTTGGACTCACGCTTTCAAAATTCTGCTAGGACTCGATACTCAACTCTGCTGCACAAATTGGTGACCCAGTCTCAATCCCGGAACCAAGAAGCAGACAGACAGCTTTTTGAGAGGCTCATCTAGGGGCAGGCCCAAATAGTACTGATCATTTAATTGAAAAGCTCCTGATACTTTGAAGGAAGAGCTTGAGGATCAAAGCGGGGCATCTTTGTCCTCACCTGCCCCTTCAAGCTCCTCACGGATTTCTTCCCCCAGCCTATCGCTCTCGTTCTGCAATAAAGACAAGACGCATCAGAACTTGGCAGACGATGCCACTAACTCGCAACGGGTCCAATGTAAATTGTAGAAACAACGAGAGCTGAAGTCGTACGACCTACAATAAAAGCAAACACACTCTGTGTCATCAGGCGCCCCCTAGTGGCCTCTTGTGGTCAAGACCCAAATATGTATCCTGTATACAAAGCAAGATCACAACACCGTGTGCTAGATTTTCATGGTAGACAGCTCACCTGCAGCTCTTCAATGCGAGCCAATTGCGCCTCCTCTCCTTGAGCAGTTGCAGGACATGCCGCTATGAGCTCGTCAAGCTGCGCATGGAAAAGAAGCTTTGATTGCCGGTCAAAAGGTTAGCAAGCATCCATTCTTCGAACACAGCTCACTGTCACTTTGGCAATTCACACGAAGTGGCCACAAGGATCTACCTCTTGAACACCCTTCCGTGAAACTAACTGCGAAGTTGGAAACAAAACCCAGTGTGGTCAGCCGATTCTTGCTCGGACTACCCCACCGAGTCAGCCAGGGAAACTATATCCTGGTTTAGATCATAGGGCAAAGGGCAGCCGTTTAGCCTTGACAGGTTACAGAGCGGGGCTCCCAACGCCGCCACACCGCTTATTAGGTTGTTCAAAGCGACCACCCTTCTCATTGAACAGCAGGGAAACGCTGAGGAAGAGTATTGTTCAAGGGAAGAGTCTTACCACTCGTGCCGCTTGCACCACCGCTGCGGCCAGCGGCTCAGGATGGGGCGCACCCTGCATTTGTGAGTTTGCAATCAAAACTTCCTCTTGAGAAAGAGTCAGAAGGAGATTTCTTCTACTTTGTTGAGCTGAGACCTGGCCCCCAGGGAGTCTCCGAAAGTCAGGGCAGATAGAGAGACTGTCTGGCAAATCTCCCCTAAAGCTCAAAGACTGGCATGATTCATAGGAACACTTGCACAAACTTCACCAGCCAATTCCTAGTTGCTGATGATGTCATCTGAATTTAACGGTGCACTTAATCGCAGTCACCGACCTGTTTCTTCCTGATGAGTGCAGCTGCAGAGCTTGCAATCTGCTTTTCCAGCTGGATATTAAAGCGTAGATCGAGGGAATAGGCGCGAAATACTGTCAACAGCAGAAAAAGCTCACCTCTTTCTTCGCCGCTCTTTTATCCAAAGACGCAGGCGGGGCATCTCTTTGTAGAGTCCCCACGTGGTTGAAGAGGAGGCTCGCAATGTGGTCGACCTGGTCCTGCAATTGCGACACAATGTCCATATTGGAGACTCCGTGGTGCTCTTGTGAAGGGCCTCCAACTTCAAGCGCCCTTGCCACTGCCTCTGCCACCAGCTTTGCGATGCAGATAGCAATGTGGGCATGCCGGTGCTTTTTGCGCCAGTGCGTTGGTGGTTTCGGAGGGTGGGACACTTTTGCAACTCCAAGGCGCGTACATGCGAGCCGTCAATTCCTAGACCTTGGAGGTTGCTAGCCGTCAGTTACACCACGTGACTTATCTGTC
>DF237921.1:0-20160 GCA_000708835.1 Klebsormidium nitens | reverse complement strand
AGTGTCCAGCTCCTATTGACTCTCGATAATCCCGTCCTAGGCATTGTTTTGATGCACGAAGTGACTTCGTTCAAATTCCGCTTACTCGTTTTATCGGCGCTCGTTTCCACTGCTCGCTTGACGTCCGAGTAAGCTTGCTTGACCATTGCAAATCAACGCCCGTTGCTTGACCTCGCCTCACCTAGGCTTACAAATCTATACTGTTCTCAGTCCCTTCCCCTGAACACTTGTTTGTCATTGATTGTCTCACTCTGTTCCACTTCTAAGATTCAGTGCTTACCAGGATTGTCTTGGTAACGTCTCCTTGATTTTCCCCTCGCTTTCAGGCCCCGCAGGCCTCCCCCATCGCGATTATTGTCGCCCTTATCTTGTTTTCCCTTTTCACCCCTCAATCTCTCCTATTAAGCCCCTCCCTCTCTTTTCTTCCCTCTGCAAGTGGCCCGAGCAACCGTCCGTTCTTGTTCCGTCTCCACCCCCTCTCACATCAATCCTGTCAGCTGTTAGTCTTTTCGTGCTTGCTTCAGGAGGCCCCGTAAGCAACCGTCTTTAGCTTTCCCTGCTCAAACTTGCACATCACAATCTCTCCCCCTAAGTTTCTGAAAGTTGCTCATGAACCCGCTCGTTAACCCGCTCAAATCGACCCATTAACCCGCTCATTAACTCCGACAGGTTGCCCCCCTGGTGACCGTCTGCTTCCTCACCTGCTACTCCGTGCTCAACATCTTACCTCATCCCTTCCCTGAATACCTGAGACCCACTCATTAACCCGCTGATTAACCCGCTCATCAACCCGCCCACTAACCCGCTTCTTAACCCCAACAGGTGGCCCCCCTGGTGACCGTCTGCTTCCTCACCTGCTACTCCGCGCTCAACCTCTCGTGCTTCGTCCTCGCGGTCCTGCGCGCGCCGTCCTGGCGCCCCACCTGGCGCTTCTTCCACTGGACCACCGCTCTAGTTGGCGCCCTCCTCAGCTTCGGCCTCATGTTCACCGTCGTCTGGTATTGGGCGGTGGCAACGGTTGTGGTAACGATCCTGCTGTACCTGTACATCGACTTCCGGCAGGTGCAAGTCGACTGGGGGACGGGGCTCGGGGGGCTGAGGCTACAGCTGGCGGTGCACAGCATTCTGAGTGTTGGCCATGAGGTGAGATGCAGTCAAAGGGTGGCCCTTTACTTCTGGAAACCCTATTCCTTCAGAACTACCATTTCGGATTCCGGAAGCAGTTTGCTTCGAGAGGCTCGGGGTGGCGGGTGGAACATGGGGAAGAAGACTCTAGCTCTGAGATAGTTGTAGCACTGAAATGATCTCTTTTTGTTTGGGTAAGCCACTTGGGGTTTTCAAACGTGCTTCGTAAGGTTAACTGGCCGTGCGGAGGGGGTTTGGAACGTGCTTTGTAAGGTTAAACTGGCCGTGCGGAGCAGTTCGAGCTTCGTGCATGTAAGTTTGTCCTGATTGCCCTGATTGACTGGCTAGCATAATCATCTTCCTCAGTACTTAGGCTCGTCTCTTTTGCCTTTGTTCTTGATGTGAGTCGATAATTGTTGATTGTTGAGTTCATTGATGGACGAATTGTTACACATTTTCCCCCCTGACACCTGTCGATCAGGGTACAGCGGATCCTCGAGTGGTTGGTCTCGGCACTCCTTTTACATCTCAAACCCATGTAAGCAATCTGCCATGTGGCAAAAACGTCTGATAAGGCGAAGAAAGGAGCGCATCTTAACACTGTTCAGACATTGTCTCTCATCCTTTATGTTTCCTCGGTTTAAGACGTACGTGCAAGACGTCCTCAGTGAAGGCGTTCAAAGACCCCGAACTCAACATTGGAACGCGGCCCACTGCACCAAGCAGCGCTTGATCAAACGCAGGAGGGCTCCTCGAATTATCTCCGCACGATTGCAACGATTTGTCCTCTTTTTGCAGAGTCGGTACTCCGTCAACTGGCGGCCGCAGCTGCTGGTGCTGACGAAACCGCGCGAGGTTTGGGAGGCGCACTCGCACGCGGGCGACCAGCTTCTTGCATTTGCCGCCCAGCTGAAAAAGGGACAGGGGCTCTCCGTCGTGACCGTCATCGTGGAGGGCGACCTCAACAATTCCCAGAAGTTCAAGGAGGCACAGGTAACAACAAGCACTTATCTAAACCGCCTTGAACTGTCATGCCTGTGCATGTCAAGAAGAGAATCTGGGTGAGAGTGCACCTCTTTGTCTGGAATGTCGAGATGCGCGCAGGGTATCAAAATACTCGAAAGCACTTGCTGTATGAAGCGGGGCTAACGTGTCGAGGTACCCGAGGTGGGATGGAAAGTTGACAAGGTCCGTCCAGGCAGGTGTGGGTCCTCAGTGGTCTAATCTGAGTAGATGAGAGAGCCTTCAACGTTGGGCCAGCCAGAAAGGGCCCGAGGGCCGGAGCCAAATGTCGTCATATTTTTTCAGGGTTTTTGACAGTGTGTCTATTTTGATATCCCATGCACCGCTTCGGCGGACGAACATCGCCCCGACGACCCCTCTTATGGTGAGTTATAAAGCCCCAAGAGCGTTCGTCCCAATGACCCGACAGAGGTGCACTTAACCTTGGGTTTCGCCTGCAAAGTTTCTTCTTGAACCCTGTCCCAAGCCTCAAAAACCGGAAACTAAGATTCTTAGTTTGACTCTATGCAGTGGGAGCTGAAGGACTTGGAGCGGCGGATGAAGAAGGAGAAGGTGACCGGCTTCTCCCGGACGCTTGTCGCAGCGTCGTACCGCGAGGGGAAGTCGTTTGCGCTGCAGTCGTCCGGGTTGGGTGCGCTGGAGCCCAATACGCTGCTTATGGGCTGGCCGCACAGGTGAGACAGCGTATGATACTTTCCGCATCGCTAAGGGTCACTTCTTCAACGAATGTCAAAAGGTTCCGAGTCTTACATGGGCGCTTAAGCTCAGGATGCTGCGTACACGTGGTTAGGGTGCAGTTGCTTGCGCTTTTCATTGTTCTACGACTCCGCCTTTCGAAGCACTCGAGCACAAATGCAATGCCCCCATGAGGTGTAGCGCTCAATTCTCAAGACCTTGATCCGCAAGGCTCTGACTCTCGAGTCTGACATTTCACAAGGCTTGAAAAGACGCTGAGCCGAAAGTCACAGCAGCTAAGATATTGAGTCCGAAGAAGTCCGCTGATGCGTCTTACGGAGCAGAAGCATCCTTGATGACGCGCCCTCGAGTCCCAGAATTCCGAACACTTTCTCAAATCGGGCGACTATCTGTCTCCAGGTGGGCGGACCCCGAGCATCCCCACAATGCGCGCAACTTCGTCGAGACGCTCACGCAGTGCAATACGACCTCGAAGGCCGTCCTCGTATGCATGAACCTGGACTCTTTTCCGCGGCGCTCAGAACGTATTGAGGGCACCATCGACGTATGGTGGATCGTGCACGACGGGGGCCTGCTCATGCTGCTCGCGCACCTGTTGCAGCAGCATAGGGTATGGAACAAGTGCCGGCTGCGCGTTCACACCGTCTCGGAGGAGTGGGACAACCCGGTGACGGTCAAGGCGAATCTGGAGAAACTCCTGGAGCAGGTAAGCGGTGTGAATAGGGACAGCTTGGAGTGCTGGGAGTAGCATACGGCCTTGAAGGGGCGCATTCACATGTTAAACTGAATTTGAAACCCCGTGACGGTCAAGGCGAATGTGGAGAAGCTCCTGGAGCAGGTGGGCGGTGTGAACAGGGACGGACTGGAGTGCCGTAACTATTTGTTGGGTCTAAAGGCGCTTATTCACATCTAGTTTAGATGTAGGACAAGAGAGTGTCGGTCAAGGCGAATGTGGAGAAGTCCCTGGAGCAGGTGGGCGGTGTGAATATGGACGGACTGGGATACTCGTCGCTTTTCGCGTTTCTAGAATCTATGCAACGTTAATGTCATACCTGAGTATTCACCAATACGTTCTCTTCAAATCCTGAGCTCAGTTTGGCATCACAACTAAAAGTAAATGCGACAATCAGTCTGGAACACCTCTCTTTTACGAACTTCCAAAGGCTGGTCAGGTTGGTCTAACCTGGTCGTCAACCTGTATTTGCAGATCAGAATCAAGGCCGAGGTCGACGTGGTTGAGCTAACCGACGGCGACATCGGTCCGTACACTTTCAACAACACGCTCAAGTTTGAAGAGGCCAAAAAGTACAACAAGGAGCTGCAGCAGATCATCAGCCGGTCGAGGAATCCGAAGCTCGACCGCGCGTTTGGGCCGGAGAGCAGCAACGAAAACACGTTGAACAGCGAGGATGCGCTCATTCTCAAGGACATGGTTAGTGTCGAAACTTTAGTTTTTGCCAAACCGGGACTCGTGTTACAGGTCACCGCTCGAGAGTGCGTGGTTTTTAAACAGGGTCAGGAACGAGTCACTTGTAAGAACTAGAACTAAGGTCAAAGACAGGGTTATCGCGACGTTAGGTAAGAATTCACAGAAAGAAGGCTGGTTAGCCGGCAAAGTTTACATCCACAACAGAGTCGACCCTGCTTTAGCATGACGGTCGTTTTCCACTCGCACGCGTACACCAGCAAACGGTCTCCAACTGTTCTACTCGCTTCCTGCCACCGTTTCCTTTGAGTTCCGTTCCGTCCTCGCCCATTTCAACGTCATTCCGTTCCGTTTGCAGAGCGCCGGCCGGTTGCACCTGTCCAAGTCGTTGCCCAACATAGAGGGCGGCAAGTACGGATCTTCAGACGACGACGAATCGGACGCTGATGACGTCACCGATGACGTGGCAGCTGATGACTCGGTACCCGGCTCCCCGCCGCTGCTCTTCCCGGGGGAGATTGGGATGGTGAAGGGAGCGGAGAACGTCAGCCGCAGCAGGTGAGGCCCCGTTGAATGGCTCACGACGGGTTCGTGACCGGTAAAGATGCGCATGTGCTTTGCTGACGGGGCCCTATCAGAACTCAGCCCCCGGATAACTGCGTAAAGGGACTTTGTCAACCGTCGAGTGCGGGTCGTTGGGGGTAAGGTTGTTGCCACAGGCACCGGGATGAATAGAATCACCTTCTATCGAAGTGTGCTCTACAGGAGCCAGAATCTGCTTTTCACGCCTTTGTGCAGAGTTTCAGTGGGTTCCGACACGGCTGGCTGCACTCTCACCTTCGTGATCGCATACTTTCTTTCGGCTTCGTGCCATCGATCGGCTTGGGCGCGTGAGAAGCCAACCGTGTTTGAAAGTTCGAAAGTTCCTTTGTCTGTTGTATCGATATCGTCTCCAGATCAGTGAGTTTCAAGGGGTTTCGACCCTGAACTGCTCTTCCATCGTGCAGGAACCCGAAGCTCGACGCAGCTTTCAACCGTCACGACGACGAAGCTCCCGAGCCGACACGTGGCCCGATCGGGATGAGCCGGTTGGGGGATCCCTCTCCGTCGCATGCCCCCGCCGTGCGGCTTGTCAAGAGCGACCTCGGCGGGGGTTTGGAGGGTTCGGAGCGGAAGCGCGCGGTCGCAGAAAAGTTCAAAGATCTTTGGGATAATGAGGACGAGTCGGAGGAGCCGGCTGGGGTAGGGTGGAGTGCTGACGTGGCAGACGACGTGACGGGTGACGTAAGGAAGTCGTCCGCCGGGACGCGTTTTGAACGGAAGGGGTCGAGTGTGAAGAGGGACAGCTCGGCGCCAGAGCTCGCTCGGATTCCCGAGGGTGAGGGTATTCACAGCGAGGAGGGGGAGGGGAGTAGCGTCCAGCAGGAGCTGCCGGGCAAGCGTTACAAGCGGGTTCAGATTGCGGAGGAAATCCACGTGATTGACAACGAGGAGACGTCGGGCAGCGGGAGCGGAAGCAGCGATTATGATCCCGGGAAGTACAGTGAGAATACGCTCGACAGTGAGAATACGATCGGGTCGGAAGAGAACCTGACGATGCAAGAGCTGAACGCGACACTGATGGGCAATCCCAACTTCCGGTCGAAGGGATACCCCGGTTCTCCTCTGGATCCGAAGCCGTCCTTGTTAAGGGAGACGGCTAAGGAGCGGACGTGGAGCACGTTCACGAAAGGAGGGTCCATTTCGCCCGCGCCGCTCAACCGGCTGATCGTGGAGAAGTCGGCGGATGCGGCGCTGGTTTTGATCAACTTGCCGGACCCGTTTCTGAACATGCAGCCGGAGAGGTACATGATATACTGCGAGGAGTTGACCCAGGGGTTGAACCGCGTGTTACTGGTGCACGGGTCCGGAAAGGAAGTGGTCGCCAAGTTGTAACTTGGGAAAAGGATTGATGTTGCAATAATGTGCGTCGGCTGTATTTGGAGGGCGGCCTTTGTGAAGCAGAGTTTCTGCCTCGTTTAGTCATATACTCTAGAAGAACACAGGACCGTGCTAGGCATTCTTGGCCCAGCAATTTTTATACTAGATCTTTGGCATTGAAGCAGAATTCTACATGTACTTAAATGGTCGACATAGTGTTAAATTGAAACGGTTACGTAATCTACAGCAGGATACATTCCTTTGACAAAGGACATGTTGTGTTATTCGCAAATTGTCTTTCCGCGAAGGGCACCAATCTGCATTGGTGCATTGGTCCACCGACCGGGCCAAAGTATTGGCCAACTCACATGACCATGAAAAGCTAGCGGACTTTCTTGAGAAGAGGATTGGCTGGGCAAAGCAGTAAAGCTTGTCTGATCGCCTGGGCAAAGTGGATCGACAGCTCTTTGTATCGAATTTTTGCAATTCCAACGCGTATTATGGGGTAAAGTTCCAGCTCCGACCGTGTCTGACTACCGTGCGACTCAAGACCACGTACGTCATGGCACCAACTAACGGCGTACTATAAAATGATTTTGGGAGGCTCTGCTACTGCCGAAGGGTGACCACGGAGCACTACAAGTATAAACAAAGCAGCTAAGGCTCCAAAACTACCTCCCTCGCGCTTGCTCGCAGTCGATCGATTTGCCTTACTTCTTGCATGTGCACCGCCAGTCAACCGATAACTCGCGACTCATACTGACCCACAACTGTGATGACCCTCCTTAATTCAACCACTGTGACTAGACCGTCAGCTTACAAAGCTTCGAGACCTCAGACGACCAAACATACATTGTCTTAGTGCACTTCTGAGGCCTTCAGAACCTCTTCTATTGCTGCCTCGTACACCTTATCCGATGGATCGAGGTCCTTCACGAGCCTTCGAACCCCCCTCAGCATCTGCGCAACGTCCGAGAACCAACTAGAATGTGCACGTCGCACCCGCAGGACCCGCAGGCCCGTTCCAGCTTCTTGTGGCTTTGGACCAATTTGAGAAGGTACAACGTTTTACTATGCAGATCCACTGCTGCTGCTTCGGCGGACCAGCCAGTATTTGGAGTCACTTGATGTATGAAGTCTAGTACTGGTGGCCACAGCTTCCTAGGGTCAGGAGTGCTTGAGTAAGTTCCACCGAAGATGGCCAAAAGGAAGCAGCCAAGCGGACGGAGCTTATCCTCTCTGGTCAATCTGCCATTGATATCGCTCTCCAAGCTCCGCAAAAACTTCAGCAGCTCTTTGGCAATTTCCAAGGGGAAGCGGCCTCCATGTTTCAGCCAACAGCTAAAGAGGCGCTCGGCATGCAGCTTGAACTGGGAGCTCCTTTCCAGCTTGTGATCCACGAAGTGCTTGCCTTCAACAACGTATGGGTAACACTCGCTGATAGGATACCGATCAATGTATACAATGCGCCTTTCATCCATAGTGGCGGCGACTTGAAGGACCCGTTTGATGACAACAGAAGGAGCATCATCTGGAAGAGGACACCGCCTTGCAGAGTCCCGGAAAGCTCTGTTGACTTGTTTCAGATGCTCCAAGCTTGATGGATCAGCCTTCACAGCCTTCTGGACGATGCAGTCCAAAAGAGCTGGAGAGAGGCTGTCAAAAACATCCGAGTCCTGGATATCCTTTTGCAATTGCTCTAAGGCCATTTCAAAGAGGCAGTAAATCCATCCACAGATCCATCCACTCTCAAGGAGTCTCCCCCACCGTGCGACCAGTGTAGATATGATGATGCCCATGATCTGATCTACCATCACTGCTTAGCTTGGTTCAAGGCTACTCTCCGCTGGCCTTCGCTGACAGGGTTGTTTGGCTTGCGTCTGTAGGCTTCGTCCTCGTTGGAATCATCTTTTGTTTATCCAATTCTCCAACGATGCAAGCAAAGGCGGCGCACTTGACTAGAAGAGCGAAAGGACTTCAAGAGGGCTTCCAGCTTCTTCGGACCCCGCGAAGGAGCGAAGCGGGTCCAAGCTCGATCATGAGTCATGACTTACAGAAAAGTGCTGCAAAGCCGACTGGCGACCATGCCCGGCAGACTCAACTTTGAAGCCTGCATCCGATCCTGACAGTGACGACCCACGTCAGCCCGCGGCCGGCCCCGGCGCCCCATGCACCGCGGCTGCATGGCGCGCCGCCATTCAAATTCTGACTCGGAGGGGTGTACAATCTTCAAGGAACCCTAATAACCGTCCGATCGGCCTGTTTGCTTGCGAGGACTGGATCGGACGGCACATATCAAGACCTCAGCAATCTAGATGCTTGCGCGGCCGCCCTTAGCGCCCCGGGTTTAGCCTGTTATATGCCAGGTGGCAGCCTGAGTCAGGAGAGCTGATGCGACTAGAATGATTCGAGAAGAGACCTGAAAGAGACCCTGCATTATGACATGATTGAGCCTGAGGGCGGCTGTTCCAAACAGGGTCCTTGATGACTTTGGTTGGAACCGAATGAGGCCTGGATTCTGGAAGGTGGAGGCTGGCCACCACTTAGAACAGGCTGTTGCCATTGGCAGATCCGGGGGAGGAACCTCTTTCCACTCGGCTAGCGCATTCTGAACCGATGGCCCTGACGCTGGGAGCGGCAGACCTTTGGATGTGTGCCGGGATTCTGGGGCAGGTCCCAGCTTTGGTGTGGCTAGGCCTCAGCGCAGTGATTGTTTGTGCCCTTATCTATTGGGCTTTGGACTTCTACTTCCTTGAGGCACTGCTCACTTGCTTTGCCGTAGCGGTGGAAGTAGGCACAGAGTCGCCTGTTTCACGACTTGTGGCAGAGAGATGCGTCAGTCTCAAGCGAAGGTGAGACTCCGCATTGAGCCGCTGCTCCTGTAATCTGCTTCCAGTTTCTAGAATGTCCTTATCTTAAAAGTGGATAGAGCATTTATGTTGAGTGGTCAGGCTGGTGGCAGAAAGCGGGGAACTTGTCAATCATTTGCAATGGTTTTCACTCTTGTTGAGAAGATGGAATGAGCAAGCGAAGATCACGTCAGCAGACCACCTTATTTGAACGATGATGTTTGGATTCCACCATTATATTAGACTTTGCATCTCTTGACACTGTACTTACGTCCTTTCAATGGATCAATGAAAGAGCCTCTGTCACATTGTTGACCACCTTGAGACTAGACTGGCGCCACAAGCAAGAATCAATGTATGATCAAGCAGCCAAGCACACCATTGTAATGAGGGGGATGCCTGAAGATCCTTGTGTTGGTCAAGTTGCTAGTTTCCTCTAGAAGGTGAGAGATTAGAGAATGCGCTCTGGATTAGCTTGAGGCTTAATCATAGCGACCACCTGCTTTGCCTCTTGGAGAATGCTATCAAAGGTGCAGATGTCAGGTCAGGGATGCAATTATTGTTTGAAGCAGAAGTACTTTCTTCAGTTGTCCAACCTTGGTGCAGATACCGCTCGACACCCTGGCTCTGCAGCCCCCACCTGCAGACTGTGTACCTCCACTTTGATCCTTGGAGTCCTGTTGTCAAATATCGGAGGTACACTTCTTTTCTATCTTTCTCAGCAGATAGCTAAGAATGATTGAGTGGTACGAACGGAAGTCTGATGAATTTGCACGCAACTGACTGATCAATCCGAGTTCCTAAATGCATACATTGAAATACAAGCGAAAAGTGTGTGCTTGAGATATGGAGGGATATCGTGCATAAATGCTCTTTCAAGTTGGTGATTCCAATCAGTGCAGACAACCCTGCTTCTCTTGAAGGTGTTCTCATCTTTTGTACCTTTTCAAGTATACTCCTTCAATCAAACGCAGGTAGGATCTAAGGACCTGTCTCGTTGAACGGACTGGATTCAAGTTTGGACCTTTTGAGCTAAGGAACAAGGCTACACGAAATCGAAAATAGCATTAGTGTCAGTGTGCACCATGACTTTCTGCATTATGGCTTCCGCTGAGACATGTGGTGTGCCTGACTCCAAGCTTGGATGGCAGCCATTGGAAAAGCTAGCCTATCCTCTACACATATTGCACAATTTCTGGTCGCCGCTCTTCAATGGTTGTTTTAGAGGGATGCTAACAACAGCACTTATTGCAAAGGAGAAAGGTTTCAGGGTGTAATGGAGAAACACGTCCCAATCTTTAACCAGGCTGTGGACAGTCCGCTAGCAATTGACGTTCCTCAAAACGAGTTGCAGTGCAAATAGGCACCAGAAAGCTTGATTGTCAAATCGGAGTCTTCAAGCAGCGAAGCAAGTCCTGGCTTGTGTCCCCATTTCTGATCCCCTCTGCACATTCAGACTGTAGCAGGACACTTCAACCAGACCTTGTGTTCATCACACCAACCTTCTCCTCACCAATGGTAAATCACTCTTCTGACCATTGACACCCATCTCAACCGCCTTCTAAACTCTTGAGTGAAGCATCTCACAAGCCGTTCCTCCACGCAGAGAGGTGTTCCGACTTTCAGATGGGGGCTCTGTCGGCCTTGATTGGTCGGGAACTGAGCAGCCAACGACCCCCACAGTCGCCATCATCCCAGGATTGACAAGCGACTCCAGCAATGCTTACCTCAAGTACCTGGTTGCTGACATCACCGCAAAAGGCTGGCGGTCGGTCGTGATAAACCACCGGGGCCTGGGAGGAGTCTCGCTGACGGTGAGGAAGCGGTGACGCAGGTAGTAGCAGCTTTGCAAGTGCTTCTTCACTTGTGCTGTGCTGTGGTGATGAGCCACTTCTTCCAGGGTCGAAGGAGATTCAACAGGAAGAAGCATCGTTGACTTTCCGGCAAAGGTGACAGGTTGCTTATGTTGGACAATTTTCTGAAGAGTAGCAGTGATGCACCTCCAGCAAAGCGCGTTGCATCCAAGTGTTGCCATCACTGGTTGCCTGGATGTGCTTGCATATAAGACCTGGAACAGTCGATCTCTTTCAGCTGCTTCGTTTTTAGCGTCTCTTTGCTGAGGAGTGCCCTGCGAAGAATCTGCACACAGTAGAATCCTTCTCTGTTGACACGCTTGCAGTCCGAACAATCTTCACCTTCTTTGTTTGGTACATGTCAGCAAACGAAGCTTTAAGAACATCATAAACATGTATCTTGTGAATCTCTCTCTTCGTTAATTGAGTCCCTCGGGGTGCGTTAAACGTACATTTGCAGTCCCAAGTCCTCCTTACGTGCCAGGAATGTTCCGCTTTCCTTTCCGAAGTGTACATGTCGACGTGCAGTCCGAAACCTTCTACAATGCCGGCTGGACGGACGACATGCGCGAGGTCCTCTCTGAGATCGGGGCTCGGCTGCCTTCCGCCCCCCTGGCTCTAGTTGGTGCCAGCCTCGGGGCAAACATGGTGATCAAGTTTCTTGGGGAGGAAGGAGCAGACTCCCCGGTCTGGGGAGCGGTTGCGATCGGGTGCCCGTTTGACCTGCTGGTCTGCGACCGGTTCATGAACAGGACGTTCGTTCAGGTGAGGAGAAGGGTTTTGCGGGTCAATATTGTGAGTCAAATTGGATAGAAGTATGTAGGGAAAACATGTGAAAGCGTGGGGGAAGCTCGAAGTTACTGGCATTTCTTTGCCTTGATCTGAAGAACTTTTCTCAGAGATCGGGACGGTTCGGCTGTTGCAATTTGACACATGAGCTGTTCGATTCGCCGTCATCGACTCGCATCTGAGAAACCGGCTGGACAAACCATTTTGACTGATTGACTGAAGGCTCTGCTTGTACTAGATTTCTGGTAGCGCAGGACCCAAAGGTTCAACACAATTCAAAGGCTCGTCCTTCGTTGGTGGGGATAAAATCGACAACCTCGGGACATTGAGAACGTCTGGATTCAAGAGCAATGCTTTCCCATGAACTTTATGAGTCCAAGATCATATGAATCTCAATATTTATCGGTGTGACAAACACAAACACGCTATCTCTGTGCAGCGGTTCTGGAACTCGGCGTTGGCGCACGGTCTCAGGGAATTCGCGGAGCTGCACAAGGAGCCTTTCTCCAAGTTTGTCGACTTCACGAACCTGCAGCGCTCGCGCACGCTGCGCGAATTTGACGACCGCATCACACGCTTCACGGCCAACTTCGAGGTGCGTCGTTGCTTTTGGTCCTGCTCTGGACGGACCGGCGAACGTTGGAGATAAAGCTGATGCGAGTGCGAGATTTCTTGCGGATTGGTCTCTTCACCCGTATGACTAGTGTGCCAGAGGGTATAAGTGCCTCACCAAGCAAACCGCTAAGGACAGGAAAGTATCCAGTTCTGTCCCTCAAATCGCGAGTTGTCAACTTTCAGCTCGCCCCCAGACAGTCTAAACCTATCACCACTTCTAATCGCTTTGTGCGATCCAGAACAGAACCTCAGCCTACCAATCAGTGCAAGTCGATCAATTGACAGGCTGCTAAATCAAACCCTTCACCAATTCTCCCAGACGGTCGACACGTACTACCGCCGCTGCAGCAGCGCCCCCTTCGTCACCGCCGTGCGCACCCCCCTGCTCGCGCTCAGCGCCCTCGACGACCCCATCTGCACCAAAGAGTCCATCCCCTGGGACGAGTGCCGCCTCAACCCTTACGTCACTCTTGCCACCGCCCCCCGGGGAGGCCATCTCGCAATCTACGACGGGTGGCTCCCGCGGCGGCTTTGGTGGACCAGACCCTGCGTCGATTTTCTGGGGGGGATTTTCGACGTGGGGTACAGAGGGCTCGAGCCCGTGCAGGCGGTAAATGGGACGGTTCCACGTGGCCCCCTGCCGTTGGTCAAGGGAGTCGGGGAAGAGACGGCGCTGGAGAACGGGTGGGCGGTCGAGACGTGCAACGGTGTGACCGACGCCCTGATTGACGCTGAGGTGAAACCCCGCAAGGTGCTCGTCACACCGAAAGTGGGCGCCAAGCCGAACGGCGTGTTGCCGCAGATGAACGGTGTGACGCACACGGTGCTGGACCGGTTGGTGGGCACCCCCAAACGGGCCGCGAAACCAAACGGGGTCTTGCTAACCCATGCAAAGGAGCCAAATGGTGAGGCGTACGACCACGCTTGGGCGTCCGAAACGTGGAGCAAACCGTCCGAAGCCCCAGTCAACGCAGCGGACACCCCGGGCAAGGTCACCGGGAGTGCGAGCAAAGCGTCCGTAAATGAGGGCGAAGCGTTCAAACCCCCGTCCGAACCCCGGGACAAGGCGTCCGACAACCGGGAAAAGGCGTCCGAAACTCCGGGCAATGCGTCCGAATCCCCGGTCAGAGTGTCGGCGAACAGCACTCCGCTCCGGAACGGGCGTCTGAAGCGCATTGTCATCGAGTTTGCGGACGAGAGCCAGGCGGCGGCAGTCGAGGCCTTCTTGTCGGAGATCCTCAAACAGGTAGGGCAACTCACTGGCCGTTCTCCTCTGGGCTTTGCGAGGTTTTCTGGCTCTTGGCGAGTTTCCAAAGACGGTCTGCGAAGTTGCATGTCAGAGGTTTTCTCCGTCCGCCACAGATTAGAGCCTGTACGAAAGAGTGTGAGTAGACAAATCAATCGCCTCGAGGAACAGCAGTCCCTGGCTTTCAATTGAAGATCCGAGTCTGCCTCGTAACTTCGTGTCGGTGCTTGGTAGTCCCTCTTGAATGTTCAGCCTCGAGTGTGTGCTCTGAGACTTCATCTTACGCACGCAAAAGTTGTTCAAGTAGCATCAATGTATGTGCCCTGGAGCTACTGAAAAGTCTGACTCTTTTGTCATACCGCATGGCTTATTCGCGGAATTTCTCCTGGTTGCTATTCTACCACTACATTGCAGCCCAATGTAAAGAGCGGTTGCCTCCCCCGTCTTGGTTCAATTCATGGCTCTACTTGGGTGAAATGCTCAAATTCTTTCCTGGCTTTCAGATGCGAGGAGTCGCTCCCACCCCCCGAAGCGCCCACCAGTCGCTGAACGACGCCGCTCTTGCGGCCTCCACGGCTGCGGCGTCCGCATCTGCCGTTGCAGCCGCCGCCGCCGCCGTCGTCCGAAGCGCGTCCGCAGCGACAATTGCCGTCCGAAAATCTGAAACCCCTCCACAAGATCAGGACGGCGAGAAGCGGCCGGCATTGGATAGCACTCGGTACTCTGAGTTGATGAGCTGCTACAACCGGCTGGCGATGCATGGAAGCAAGAGTGCGTGGCTTTTGGCTTACGTTGCGGTTGCCGTTAGCTTTCCGCTGGCCGGAGCGCTCCTACGGATGCAGGCGGTGCAGAGAATGAAGGCGTCAGAGCGAGTGCTGAGGCTCAGCCGGAAAGTGGGCTTGAAGTGAGGTCATGATATTAAGGTTCTGGTTCGAAAGGTGTTTGTAGTTTGCTACGGCTATGACGGCCAGGTTTGTGATTGAGACAGTCACAGAGCGGTTTTGTGTTTGGTACTGCGTTTGATGAGTATCGTCAAACTATTAGACTCGGTGCTATGACTATTTCTTGAGGTCTATAAGTAAGTCTACGCTTCCAGGTTTTGGGCCGTGTATACGGGAAATTGTGGCTTGTACGGACGGTCTCGGGCTGGAATTGAGAAACTTAAGATTCTATCAACCTGTGCGCTACTTTTAGACTATTGATAAGCAGTCAAGGTATTGTACTGTGCAGTTACAAGACAATTTTGTGGTAACAATTTGCTTGAACTATTATTGAAAGCTATACCGGCCATGTATCACTTTTCGCTGCGCTAAAACAGAAAGTCGCATATGAGACTCATTGGCGCGCCCTTGCATACACACGCCAACTCTCAAAGAGTCGTCCTGCAATTCAGGTAACCATCACATCCAGGCGGCCGTCTAGTCAAACGCAAACGATCGATGCACTTCAAGTTAAATTGTGCGCAGCGCCGGCGCAGATTTTGCATGGCCGGAGGCCTAGGAATGCCGGTTGCATATGCAGCTGACAAATGCTATGAAGGCAGTATATAAAGTGACGTGGTGATCCGACGGCGAGATCTGGTTCAGCATTGGATCATGCACACTTGAGCTCCTTCATTTCCATACGAGATTCATCTGGTCGATCTCGAAGCTCGTACCGTAGCCTCCACCCCACTATACTCCTCCTGAGAATCTGCCACCGGCACGCACAAGATGCGGCTTCTCTTGAAGATCCTCCATCCTCCTGGTTCTTTAGGAGCCTTGGAGACTACAGTCATTTTGTTTTCGAGATAAATAAAACAACATATGGAATTCTGCTGAATTCTGTATGATGAATGTGCCAGCTTGCAGGAGCTTGCAAAAGCGCGTTTCTACAATGACCAATTACAGATGGGACTGAGCGCTGAAGGAAATGTTCCTGAGAATGTGAAAATTGGACGCTGGGGTGGCCGCGCCTTGTGCGCGATTGTTCGGGAATTGCGATTGCGTCACTGCAAGGCTGGATATACATGGAGGAAACATACCTTAAAAGCTCAGAAGGTCGCTCAAACCCGTCCAAGTGACCGTACTGAGCGCTTTATGTAACTCTTAGCCAAAACCTTCCGGTTTGTCGTAAAGGGCGAAACTTCCGGCGACTTGCTGCACCACAAGTTGATGAGAGAATGCATGTCAACGGTCGGAGAACTTCCCTCAACGACTCCGTGCATGCATGCAACTTCGGCGTGGCTCTGTCGATCCTGTTTGAGGTCGAACGCACCGCCAAATCGGCTTGGAAGAAGCGGAAGCAATTCCAGACCGCATAGCAGTGCTATGAAAGCTTTTCAGAATGCGCCTCGAAAGCAGGGCTGAAGGCTAGCTAGGTCCCCTTCTTGCGCCTCTTCCTTGTCCTCATAGAAAGAACGACAAGCACAAAGTGCCAGAAGCAACAGGTAATCAATGTTCCTCGACTGACCAAAGAGCTTTTTTCCGCTCTGAAAGTATCGCGTTCTGGCTGCGAACGCGTTTTGATCTCTACAAAAAGCTGCATTGAGCCGAAAGAGGAGGGACATGTGGCAGAAATTGCCTTACCGAGTAGACAAGCTTGAGCCCATTACACAGGGCAGTGAAACTGACTCAACCTGTAAGATCAATCAAGGCTGCAGAAAGAAGCCTCAGAAACGAAAGCTGCATTAGAAAAGTTGCACAAAAACGGCGCGCAAGAAGCAAGGTTGCCGCTTGTAATCATACCTCCAATGGGCGCTTGCTTCACCAGGCCCCATGCACGGGCGCCGGCCTTCGTGCCACGTGGCAGCAGATCGAAGCGCGTGCTGTGCGCAATCAACGGATCAGAGGGCTCCCTGCGCGCGCTGCGGTTTGCGCGGGACGAAGTGCACAACCCGGGGGACCAGCTAATCTTGTTCCATTAGCTGGTCCCCCGGGTCGTCTCACAAACGTGGGTCCTAGAAGATAACTCAGCCCTTGGGTAAACACGCCTTGTTAAAGACACTAACCGGATTCGCAAAATGAACACACCTTGTTAAAGACACTAACCGGATTCGCAAAATGAACCTCTGAGCGAAAGGAGACTACTCTCGCTTTTCCCTGTGGGTGATTTTTTGTGCTTCTCCGATACACCTTTGAAGAACCAAACATTCCATGGAGTCGGATGCGTCCCCCTCAAATCGAAGTCCACATTGAAAACTTGCACGCCGTTTGGATCGGTTGTGTCGGAAGCGGAGCGCTGAGGTGTTTCACCCGGTCTCGTATCGTAGAGCACAATTTGCCTCGACCACAATGAAGTTCAGTGAAACGCCGTTCCGGAAGGTCACATTCATCCAGGCTGTGGCTAACAAGCGCGAATCGTTCTCTAGAATTTTTTCTTCGTTGGCCTAAGCGTGTCAGGCCCAAGGATTTAAGTTGAAGGCCGCAGAAAAAGTCTCTAAAACGGTGGTCGTCTTCATAGAGTATCTTAATCTCGTAAACTCGTGCTGCAATCTCACAGGTGAACTCAAAAAGTGGACCCATCGTGCTTATTTCTGGGAGTACTCTTCAGACTCTGTTCACGCGACGATGCGGAATCCAAGGATTTCCGGAAGGATTTACAAAGATATTGCCCCCAGAATTGTTCCGGTCAGCCTGACGGGCTTGCAAACTTTTTCCGTCGCTCCTACGTCAGACCTTTGGAGCACAGGGTCTCTTGTCAATCGCCTTTTCTTCTTCTCTGCATTCTTTATTCCACCCTCCTTTCCTCCCATATTTCACGAATCATTCTGTAATAAGTCCGCACAGGCTTTTCTGGCGGTTAACCATAGTCGGTTACGGGCTTGTTCGAAGCTGGTTAACTGTTCAACGACCAGACTCGAGCAGTAGCCAGGTTTTTATCACGGCTATTTTGCGGCTGCTTTTCAAAGGACCAGACTGAAGTTTGGTTATCGAACCTGGTTAGCAGCCAAACCTTTCCGCGGCCGCTTGTGCGCGCGCAGTTTTCAACGAGGATATCGTGGTCATGGTGGATCACCGGTGGGCGCTGGTCCAGGGCCAGGCCGAGCGACGAGCCCTCCGGCGCTTGCTGGAGCTGATGAACGAGCATGACGTAAGCATTAACCACCGCTGACCAGTCATGACGTGATCGTACTCAGCCCGTGATGGATTATGTGCGAGCAGCCATTGAAAACTTACCGAGTATGACAGAAGCGATCTTGCCGGACGATCGAGTATGACGTGAGTAGTTCCATGCTTGAGCGATTCCTTCGTGGTTGACCTGCTTAATCCCAGTGTCGTTTTGATCGCTTCCTGCAAAAGTGCCAGCAAAATCCAAGCTCGTCAATTAGAACGTGAAAAATTCTTTCAGTGTCGAGAACTCCCAGCTTGAGCGCAGGTATTTTCAGTCTGGAAGCCCCGTCGAGAGACCTCTTCTAAGACAGCTGCACAAGCAAATTGTATTGGGCGGTCTTGATACCGAAATCTGAATGTGATCCAGAATTCTCCAAGCCGGATCTTCTTTCGTCTGCAGATCGAGGGCCGGTGCTTGGTCCTCATGGGTGATTCCCGGGTGCTGATCCCCGAGGTCGCTTCCAAGTACAAAGCGGACCTGGTAGTGGTCGGGAGAGGGGGCCGGGGGAAACTCAAACGGTGAGCAAGAGAATCAGGCGAAAAGCTTTCTTTACCTTATTTTGACGCTTCGATAAGAAGGCAGGACTCTAGAGATGAGGTGTAATCGATGCAGAGGCGCAATGAACGAACCGTGTAGCTGGTGTTACTTCACGTACCTTGTTTCGAGAAGAAGGTCTCGCGACTTTCGATCAATTCACGATTTTCAGTTCGGCCGGTTTACAGGAGATTGACGAGACTCTGTATGGAGGATGTTTTCGCCGCGTTTGACTGTTGGTAACTGTTCCTTCCCTTCCGCTCCCTTCTCTCTTGTAAGATCAACGGAAAGCTTGAATTTTCAGGGAACGAATAAAAAGTGGTACCAAAATGTGCTCTTGTTTACCTTACTTGAGCTGACTGTGTTTCCAGCTCGTAACGCAAGCGATTACATAATCACTGATCAGCTTGACTGGTCGAGACTAGTCCCGTCTCCCGGCTTCATCTACGCCCAATCCCCAGATCATATTTCCAGAAAAGTTCGTCGAGGCTGCTATTTGTTGGACGAGAACAGAAGGGTTACGGTTTCAAGGCGGTCCTTGGAAGGCGGTCCTTGGTTCGCCGAAATCCAGGGTCTCGAACTCGTTCAGCACAAAGGTCTAGCTCTTGCAGATCGAGCTCTTCGTTTGCACGACACAAGTGGCCCCTTCCAACTCGATACCAGAAAGGAGGACAAGGGCCCTGGCGCCGTTCGACGGCCCTTTGAAGCCGTGGCCCCCTGCTTCCTTCCTCGAACCCTCAAAACCCCAAAACAGGGAACTCTGAGCCTTCGTGACTGGAAATTATGACGGGGGTTCTCTTGCAGGTGTCTTCTGGGAAGCCTAAGCTCCCATCTCGTGCGCCGTTGCCCGGTGCCGGTGCTCGTGGTTCCGCCGGGGCCGGAAGGCAGGCCCCGACCGGAAGCGGCCGATGAGGGCCCGCAGGAAAGCGCCCGGGGACAGTCAACGGACATTGTAGCCGGGGCACAACCTAGTTCTTCGGGAGGATCGAACAGTGAGGGGTCACAATATAGTGCCCCAGAAGAAGTGACCGACACTTCGGGGCGGCAAGCTGGTACCTCAAAAAGATCAAACGACGAGGGTTCAAAAGATAGTGCCCGGGAAGATTCAATCGACACTGCAGGAGCACATTCCCGTACCGGAAAAGGAACGGCCGAGAAGGCGCGTCAAGATAAGGCCCCGGGGAACCCAACCGAGCGGGACAACGGCCCACAAGATAGTACCCGGGGAGAGTCACTCGGCAGCTTGGGGCAACAAGTTACTAACCCGAAAGAAAACGCCGACGAGGGGCGGCATAACAGGGCCGGGCCGGGAAAGTTTACCGTTTGGCTACCAGAAGTCAGTTTCCAAGGACAGGCAAGAGAAAAGAACCCACAACTCACAAATCCGGGGATCGGAACCAACGATCTGGGGCCACAAGCTGTCAGCCCCCTGATCGGAAAGGAGCCGGCCAACGAGGGGACACGAAGGGCTAAGCGGAGATTTGTCGTTCCCCCAGAGAAAAGTGCCCGGGAGGATGTGCCGTCAGAGGAGATAACGATCGACAAAGAATCGTACAGGTTGAGATTAAACGTGTCGCTGTAGCTAGTGTCCTCGCGTCTCATACGAGAAATTTGAGAAGAGTGAACGGACTGAAGCTCTTTGGTCGACTCAGGATTTTTGGTTGTATTCATCATTGTTCGGAGGCTTCGACAGTAGGCTGGTGCCTCAAGAGCCGCATGGTTGCAGAGACCATTTGAAGCCGCGAATATCTGTGGGTATAGGCCCGGAGATCAAAATAAATACAGAATAAGATAAATTACCGGTACAGGATTGATCCTCGTACATTCTGAAAGGGACGCATTTCGGTTAGAGGCTGGCTTGCAGACCGAGCGTGTACCGGGTGTCTAGAGTGTCACTTTCTCAGTATTGCACATGTGACAGCAATGATTCCAATTGAGGGAGCATTGTGTACGTAACAGACGTGTTCGATTTACATCCTTCGATTCAGACGC
>DF237922.1:0-19358 GCA_000708835.1 Klebsormidium nitens | reverse complement strand
TACTGTGGACGTGGCTGTGGACGTCATCTGGACGGTCGAACCGGGGGTACTGAAAAGTACCGCGCGCGCGACACTTAGTGAAATTTGAATCTACAAGGCGGTTGGATGCATGCCGGCTCGCTTAGGTTAGGGTTCTAATCTCACGTAGGTACCCTACTTCAGCCTCCGGTACCTTCAGAGCGGCGAGCCAGTCACGAGTCGCGAGTCGCGATCCAAAGACTTGAGTCACAAGTCTGCTGGACTACAGACTTCAAAGTTCAGAGCACTCGGGCCAAGTCCCAGGTCTGGTCTGACTCTATGGCCCTCAGGATCTGGACTCTGGAGTCTAGACCCCGCGTGATTTTTCCATCTTTGAACTTTCTGCGCCGACGAAATAAAATACACGAGTTTAAACATCCCTATTAAATTGCCGATCTGCCGTACCTCAGCAATTTTGTGCAGAAAGTGGCGCAAAATAAACGAAATCCACGGTTTGAGTGCTGCTTTTGGCTCGGATTCCGTGGTTGTTCAGCGGATATTAGCAGAAGCTCCTCGAGGAAATTGAAGTTCCTTCCGAGGTTTTGAAACTGGAAACGCAATATGTATACAAGTACACTGAATGTGACAGTTATACACACCGGCTTGCAGGATCGCACTGGTACCGCCGGTAGACTTCACGGTGATCAGTTGTCGGCGGAAAGTGGCCGGTGTGTCAGGAAGAAGGGGCAGAGTGAGCAGGCAAGCGATCGGAAGTCTGTGACCGGTCTTATCAGAACGGTCTGCATGGTCGGTAGTATCTAGGTTGCTAGGTGGTACACTTTGCACGGTCCTCCAAAGATTTGCCTTGCAAAATCTGTTCTGACGTTTTCCGGAGTCCAAGTCAAGTAATCAGAAGTTACCCGTCCACGGTGAGGGCTGAATTAGGTCTACCAAAATTGTGGGCCAAATTTTTAGCGCTGAATTTAAAATACCTGTCCACAATCCTGTCACGGATTTATACTACCTGTCCACCAGATCTTTTGACGGGTCAGACTGAAAGGTTATCTTGTGGACGCCGACCTTGGGTCATCAAATTTTTGCGGCCACCCGGCGCAACGAACGCCGCAGATCATACATGCAAGTCTGGACTCTGCACTGCTGCTACCTTGCGGTTCATCTCATTAGAATTTAGAAGTAACTTCCGATTGTCTAATGTTCTGTACATCCAATTTGACGCCGCCTCCTTACTTGCTATCATTCCAGTCACCTCCATTAATGCACTCAGGAGTTGTAGCCTAAAGCACAGAGCAGCACAGATCAGCACATTTTGGGATTTATGGGAGCTGCGGAACGGGGCCAGCAAGCACTGAGCTTATCCCCGCCTCAGGAGGATGTCAGGCCTTTGGTGACGTTGTGATGAGATCTCTAAGAAGGGGGGCAGAACTGAAGTGCGAATACCTGTCTGAGGCCAAGTACAGGAAAAAGGCTGAGAGGGTGCATCAATCTTGTTGTCAGCTCGCTTATGTTGGCCTGATTTATTGGTCTGAGGGATCAGCAATGGCAGCACGCTTCTCTGCAGTCTGGCGTGCCAGAGAACTGACAAGTAGACTCGCTAACAGTGTTTTTAGTAAGCTTCCTCTCCCCAGTGCCATCTGGAGGTGCTCCAACAATTCTTCTGAAGCTGGTGTGAGAACTTTGAGAGCAACCCATCAGGGTGGTGCTTGCTTTCTCGGATTGGTTTGAACGATTCTCTCTGAGCAGTCACAGCCAGAGCTCTATGACATCGCAGCAACTGCAGCACTTGCAGCTTTTGACGGTGCCGGAACTCCAGGGAACTGGGCAATAGGTAGCTCCTCCATGCTAGCTTCAAGTAGCATTGATAGCACCCCAGAATGCAGCTTCCACTCGAAGGCCCATGATCCAGTCCACCAGCATGGCAAAAAGCTTTGGGGAAACCTGCCAGCCGGGCTCGCTGTGTTGCTTATGCCCGTTGGTCTTCTCACAGCTTCCCAGGTTTGTGGCAGTCTTCCTCAAGTGCTCCCTTCTTCAATCTTGCAGATGTGCAAAGCAGAATTATTCAGTGGTTTGCCGACACCAAACAAACACGGAGTTGCACCAGTCATGCAATTGCTGATCGCTGCTCTTGATCTGGTCTTGTTCGACTCCTTTGAGCAATCATTTCGAGCAATCCCCACCTTAAGATGCCACGAGTAGCTCACCTCGTAGCCTAGACCAAAGCAGGCAACCGAGGTTTGACTAGACCTTGTGGCGCTCAAGTCAAAGTTCTTCCTGTATCAAAATGCACGTGAATCAAGATTGATGTGCTGGCTTTGTAATTCTCTGCTTTGGCTTCACGCTGATTAGGTTGCCCGCTGTGCCGACTCTGATGATGAGGAGGTTCAAATAATGAAAGAGGAAGAAGCTGAAGAGGCGCGCCGTGCTGCTGAGGAAGAGGACGCTAATGACGATGAGGCGCCGCGTGGCGCAAGGTCTGACGATGATGACCCAATCAGTGATGTCGAAGGCAGTGACCCAGAAGATGAGACTGAGCAACAGTCTCGAGCAATTGAGACAGCATACGCCAACTTGCAGAAGGGTGCAACGCAGAAATCCTACGGAGGGGGCACGCGCTACTATAGAGTAAGATACTTTGAACAATCTGCTGTTGGGGGCCACTTTAGAAAGCAAGGTATGTTCTGCTCATAGCTCTATCCAGCCAAGCCGCAGTCAAGGCAGATCCGCACAAACCCGAAAAGTCTACTGATATCCTCGTCTCTATCCACGGTCGAACTTTCAACATGGTGTCAACCTTGTGGCCGATGTCAACCTTGTGGCTTCAGTTCTGATCTGTAGTTGTTCAATTTACCCCAGGCTTACCCTGCTTGATACTTTCTCATAATAATTCCTTTACGCAACCGTTTGCAAAAGTGGTGGGGCAAGCGTACGGGAGGACGGGTCCCCGCCGTCACCTTGTCAGGAGTGGGCAAGTTCGTATTGGCGAAGAAAAAAAGAGTGAGCTACAAGTCACTCTGAACTCTATTGTGACTGGTGCTTTCTCAAGCGTGATAGACTGTCAAACCAATAGATGCTTTGCGCTGCCCGGCCTCCAAATCTTCCTGCGCATCCGGCAACGCTGGACACTTCGAGGGGCAGATGCCTATGTTAGCTCCACATCTGTTGTGCCATCTGCCTTACTTATGAGGCGACATGTTGCAGAGATAGTTTTAAGCCTCACCAATGTCTTGCTGTTATGCAGTCGCACAGTTGGCTTAACAGTCACGTTAAGGCGTTTCAGTGGGCTTATCGAACGTACCCCAGGCGTGCGGACGCAATTGTACAAGACCTAAGGAAGCTCAAGGCTGTACAGAATGTCTTGAAAGCAGCCAAAGAAAGAGACGCGAACCAGTCCAAAGAGTAAGACCTTTCTCTTAAGCACCAACCGTAGTGTTTCCTTGCCTATTTTATAGAGTGATGAGTCACTTCCAGATCAAGTCCCATTCTGACCTATCTGGTATGTCCCTCAGTCTAGAACGAAAGTTGTATTTAAATGAGGGCCATAGGAGACAAGCCACAGGTTTGTCGCATTTCTTGCCGCTGAACTGACATTGTGACGTGACTCCCACGGTGACAAGTTCCATACCAGTTAGAGCGCCCGATCAGTTGTCCAAGGTGGACACCCTTACGTATATGGTAGTCTCCAATTATCCATGCAGGGAGTTTCAAGACCGCCAAAAAGGACTCAGCCAGGGATATTCGCCAGAACAGTACAAGCAACTGAGCAAGTATTGGCTGAACTTTCTGCGCACAACGCGACGTCAACAAAGAGGGGAGCCGCCAGCATCCACAACTATCCATCTTAGGCATGTACTCAAGATCATACTCTCTATTTGTCAGCTCACCTTGCTAGCTCACAGAACATTTAAGTTGTTCCTTCGACATCCATCTGTCCCCGCCACGCCACCTTTTGCATCTCAGACATTTGTTGGTTCCAAGACCGAGGACCTTTCGGTTCTCTTTGTCATAACAGCCTCCAGATCCGTCAGCAAAAGCGCGCGGTCCCGCTTCTTCTGAACGCCCCAAGTTCGTTGATCAGATTTGCGCAAGTACACTTTATTAGAACAAGCATCGACGCTCATCCTTGCTGTACGTTGTGGCAACCGGACCCATCTCTCTCTTCTGAAGGGCGCTCAAGTTGTGACGTCACTGACTGACGTCACATCGCATCGATTGTCCTCTTCACGCAGAACTGACTTCCTCTGGTTGAACTCGGCGTTGGGTCGCGGACAAGACGCTACAAACCGTCAGCTGCCAGACCAGTTTTCCTACAGTCTCCAGTTTGTCGGACCGGACGTTGCAGACGTATTTGCAACGGTGACGCGCAACGAAAAAACCAACCAGGTGCGCGCACCTCTTATGACGAGTCGTGTCTTCACACCTGACCTGCGGATCAGAATTGCAAGCTGCTATGAGCCTCTTTCCAATATGTCCTGAACATGGCCCGCTTCCACGGTCAAGCTGCCGCTCAACAGTTTGTTCACGGTCTCGAAGGTTTGTTGCAAGCCCTCGAAATCAAAGCTTTGGGTTTCCTCTTCTAGAACGGACGTGCTAAGTTCATCGGGGCAATGCGCCACCGCAACGTGATCAACTGTTGCGTGGGAGCCGAGGCTATGCGTAGCTTCTACAGGTTCCATGTGCAAGACCGGGCTGAGAACTCGTGCCCCGACTTCAGCAGTCGAAGAGCTTGGTACGTTGACTACTTTGCAAATGATGCTTATCCCCTGTGATAAGCTAGGTGCTTCACATCTTTTCGTTGCCGCAGAAAATTCTGTCTCCAAGAGTATTCGAGCATGTCATCTTGAAACAGTGCATCTGCGGGCCTGTTATGAGACTTCCAATTCCTTCATTAACAAGCCTTTCTGCATGCTTATATTGCAGGTACGACACTCCTGTAGCTCCGGGACGTGCCACAAAACGAAAGCGCGAGAAAGGGAGTCAGGGAGTCACCTACCAGACATACTACGACTACTTTAAGAAGGCCTTCCAAGCCAACGGTATCACCTCGGACAAGGTGGTGCATGCCGGACGTGGGCATAGAGCTAGAGCAGCTGCGGCAGCCGGGTCAGTAAACCTCCTTGTGCCCCGCTGCGTCCCTGAGTTGATGTGCACACAGTTAGGTGTCATTCTGAAACTCACCTTGCTCAGGACCACCGTCTTCGCTGAGGGTCAATTTTCCCGCTTGTTTTGCACCTGAAGCCGATTGAAGACGACATGGACCGTGACGAGGAGACCACTTTTGAGTGGTTACTTTTACAATCCTCGTTATCCAGAGTCCAACACTTTGGCTACCTCTCTTACACCCTTCTCGACTCTGTGGAGCTTGCAGAGCCAAAGAGAGGGAAATCCAAGGCCTGGGGCAGTGGACGTACGCTCAGTTCGACATGTCCTATTTGACCTCCCTGCCCGCCAAAGCCCTCATCATCCAAGCCGGCTTCACCGAGGACTGGATGGATCGCCGACCCCTGATGCAGACGTACGTCATCCCCCGCTCGCGCGTTCACCCCCCCGAGGAACTCCTTCAACTGGTCTTTCCCTGGTTGGACGAGGCTCTAGTAGTCGTCAAGAAGGTAAGCTAGGCAAGCTCTGATATAATACCATCAGAGCCCGTTGAGACGTGTCGAGGCCGCCTGTCCTTCCAACCAGCTAAGGTGCCCCGAGCACCGCTGTTCCGATATTCGAAGCCCGGAACGCCCGGAGATCCAACGCCCCGGTTCCCCGACCTGCCCCGGGGAACCGAGCCCCTCCATTTGATTCTCCCGACTCCCAGAACGTAGACCTTTAATGTCCCAATTCCCTGACTAGCCCCGGGGAACTGAGCCCTCCGTTCGGTCTTCCCATACCAGAACGGAGAACCCCCCCATCAACTCCCCGACCCAGCCCTGGGGATTCGAGCCCCTCCGTTCGGGTTTCCCGACTGGAATGAGCTCCTCCGTTCAATTCTCCTGTCTGAAACGGAGAAACCTCGGCCCCCGCCTCGCCCCGGTTTCCTGACTAGCCCCCGGGAAACGGAGCACCTTCGTTCAGGTTTTCCCAACCGGCACGGACAACTGACGCCCCGAACGTCTAAACAACCCCGGGGGCTCGGTTCCCCGGGGGGCTCCGAACACCTCAATCGGTTACCCCGACCGTTTCAGTATACCGACGACCCCGGTGTTCAGGCCGACCCCGGGGAGTCCGAGCACTTCCGTCCATCAGATCGCCGAAGCCTCACCACAGTACCCGAACCAACAAGCATTTCTGTTCGCCGAACCACTTATGGGTGCCCCCAGCAGCAAGACCGTCCGGTTCACCTGGGCAACCAAGCACAGAGTACTATCGTCTTGGTCCCCGATCAGCTTCACAAAACGCCCTGAGCATCTTTGAATTGTTCCCCTCATCGGCACTTGATAGAAGCCAGAAGCGAGGAGCAGGTTGAAAGAGGGTCGAGGCAACAAACATTCTGACTTTTCTCCTTCGTTCGGACACGTGTTAATAGGATCGTCGATTTTTTTACAGCGCAATCTCGAGCAACCAGCCCGCATCAGAGACATCGCCGCCGAAGCGTACCTTGTCCGCCCCGGGAAGGAACGGATTATCTTCTTGCAAGATGCAGCGGTGCTGTGGGACGAGTGGAAAGACCTGGTCTTTTACCAGGACCCCGTCTTCTAGCATCCTCTCTGGAAGAAGGTCCGGGACGACGTACTGGAGATGTGTGAAAGGGTCAACGACAATCTGGAGACCGACACCTACCACCTGCCCAGAGAGGTAAGCGCTCTCTTTTGAATAAAAAACTGATGAGCACTCACGTAACGTCCGGAGACGTGTCCTCTTCAAAGTGACCTGTCGTCTTGTATGCAAGATTCTGTCAAAGGACTAAAAACGTGTCATCTCACTTGAAGGCTTGGTCCAAATTGCAACGCTTCAGATGTTCCAGAAGGACCTTCAAAATCAAACTCACGTATGGGAAGATGCTCTGCTCCTGCCGATAAATCAACAATGAAAGCGCGGCATGCGAAACAGTGCCTCGCGAGTAGGTTCAGGAATATGGTCGTGTACCTTCACAGCATGTCTATATTGTCTGCTCAACTTAGTCTGACAAGGCGAGAACGTAAAAAAGCTGAGCTTGTAAGTGCATCCTGACTTCTGTGGCGTCCATGGCAGTCACGAAGCAAGCTGACAGATCTGACGTAATGCGGTTCCTTGGAGGTTTAAATTCCGCTGAACATATGTTGCTGTCCGTTCGCAGGTAGCTGCCGCCATCCGCTCGCAAGAAGACCGCTTGGGCGGTCTTCTGGAGGCTCTTGCCAAAACGAAGGAGCAGGAAACGCGTGCCCAGCACGAGCGCGACGAGGCGCTTTGGGAGCAACTCGACGCTCAGCATACGGATCTGGTCGCACGGCTGACGTCAACCATCCAGGCGCTCGTTGTTCAGCCAATCACTTGCGAAGGTTGCGGTCACCATCAAGCGCGGCCCACAATCCCGGACCTGCTGCCAACTACAGCGGGGACTCCAGCAACGAGCCGTGCTGACGGGGCTGGCCCCTCCGGAAGTGCGAGAGAGCAGGATGAGGCATCGGAGCCACCTCTTCAGCCAAGGTTCCAGTATCTCGACCCCGCTTGCTTGCTGACTGTCAATGACGTGCGGAAAGAGTTCGAAGAAGACGGCCTTGACGGAAGGAAGTCAATAAACAAGATGGACGCGGATGATGAGAAGGCTCAAGTGGCGGAACGAGTTCAAAGTAGATAGAAGACGTCTAGGTGACCTCAAAGTCCTGTATGACGCAGTCGTCGTGCTGGCCAAGCATGAAGGTTCTAGTCGTGAAACCGCAGCTAGTAAGCTGGAAAGTTGGAGACGGAGAGACAAGGATTCAATAAGGCAGTTCTTGTATAAGATTAGAAAGCTCCGAGTGGTAGCCAAGGAAAAGCATGCGACCGCCACTGAGGAAGTGAAGGAGATTAGGATTGAACGGGATTTTGGGAAATTTATGGCGCAGCACTGCCTAGACTTATGATAGCCGAGGAAGAGAAGAAGCATTAGAGAATTGCCAGATGATATGATTTAATTTATCCATGTACCAGCATTAGAGTTTACCAGAACTCGAATTTACTGACCCGTCATGCATATGCAATAACATTGGAAAGCTGCTCGACTCGGCCGGCCATCATGCTTCTTCCATGCGCAATGTTATGTACGAAATTGATTCAGATTGATGATCTCCGGCTGGGCCATTTTTGACGAGATATGACGTCTTTGATCAAGCCCGAGCCTGTTGCAAGAGCTTTATTCGAATTCATGCACATGACACGCCTCGGCGACTCCGATTCCTGGTACGTTGGATGCAAAGTTCGTGCCTCATGCAGTGTCAATGTATTGACGGCGTGCCGGGCACTGGCACGTGGCGACGGCCGCGCATTGCAGGCAGATTGGAGCCGGCGGAACTAGCTTCCGTACGTATATATGTACAACATGCCATGATGATCAGGGCCGGACATTGTAGTTTGCTATAGTACTATAAATGACATATGATATGCTAGAGGGCCCCATTAGCCAGTGACGCTTACACAGATTAGTGGGAGCAAGCTGAAACCGTTCAAACCGTTACAGTCATTTCCAATGTGGCACTCAATTCGGCCCAACAGCGAGCAGGATCATTCCGCTTTCAATGAGCTGAAACGAACGATGTTCCGCTGCCATGATTTTCCATGCTATTTTAGGTCAAGCATAGTCCCAAGTTACCGAGCCTTGTTCCAAGAGTAGCACAGTCCACCCTTGTGTAAAATACTACTTCTCAAGTAGACCTCCTTACGGAAATCCAGTCCAGGGCCCAACCACTTGAATCACGTTTGCAGGAAGCCCTGGCTGGTACGCTTCGACCATGGCATGATGGTCTTCGTTGATGAAGTGGACGGTCAGCGGACGCCTGCAGTTCGGAGGCCAACAAACACGAGACGTGTCAGCACCACTTGCTTCCATGAAAGCGTCAAGCGATCCGCAAGTATTCTGAAAGACATCCCAGCTTTTGAGGTTAGAGCTCTCCCGAAGGTTCTTGACACCGCCCGCAAGTCCACCTCAAATCAACGCTGATCTGAATCTCCATTACACAGGTCCTGTCCAATCTGCCTGGAGTGACTGCGATTAGCAGGACAAAGCTCGATTGAACAAAACTGAGGTAGAATTGACCTGTCAACTTGACACAGTTCACACCGGGAAAAAGATAACTTTTTTAACTTTTAAATTGCGCTTAACCAAAGTGCACGTCTGTTCGGAAACGTTTCTTCCCTTCGAGCTGATTATAAGAAGTAATCAGAGGAACATTCAAGATGCACGTTTGCTCGAGTCTTTCCTCGAACTGCCTGACTGAAAGGTCAAAGCTCCAATTGCGACTCTGAAGGAACATATAGAGGAATGCAGAGTAACTCACGAAGTTCAATTACTGCGCTTTACGTAAAGAGAGACTTCTACGACCGCATGACAGAAAAGTACAGAATCTTTCCAGAAGAAGATTAAGATTGAAAAAGGCAACTCAAGATAGAAACACATGCTGCTTCGAACATCTCAAGACCTTGACATGCGAGCGTACTTGGAAAACTCCCTTGACATCATCTTCAAAGAACCCACCTTGTCCACTCCGGTCGGTTGAGCATGATTGCAAGGATGCGCAGCTTTCCCGCCACTCCTGAAAGCTGCCTGTGTGTGAGGTCAGAGACTTCGCGGCGGATATCGCGGCTGTAGGATCTCGGCGACTGCCATACTCGCTCGAACTGCAAAAGAACACACTAAAGTGTGTAAGGAGGCATTGGGATTATTTGAGCATTTGAGCTCTTTGTTTGAAACTCATCTTGGACGCATGACTACTTGAATACAAGCCTACTTGATCTGCACTTGTTACACTTAGTCTCCCGATCTAATCATTGATAGAGAGGACATCCCAAAACAGAATCCCTGTTGATAGAACGAACAGAACAATTGCTCAGAAAGTACTTCTTCTAGTAAAATCTGCACGACCTGTCTGACTGCGCGATTTGCAGAAAGCTGAGCTCAACAAAACAGGATGCGTCATATTCAAAAGTCTGTAGTTAAATGCACAGTTCCAATAAAAGGCAACACTATCAAAGAACCTTTAGCTTGCAAAGCGTCAGCTTCGAGAATATTTGAAAGGACATCTTTGCTGGAAACGACGACTGGTTCAGATAACAAGAACCCAAATGTGCAGCTTACTCTCATAGCCTCCCTCTGTGAACTGAAACCATAGACGATGGCCACGAACCGTAGAGGCCGCATGGCTGCAGTTGTGGCCGGCCCTCCAGTAATCTCTCCGTTGTGGCATTGGAGGCGCCGGGTAGGGTTGTGAGTGTACCTGCCGTTCAAAAGCAGTAACATGGGCCGAGTTCAGAACGGGCCTGCACCCTTTTATCTAGCCGTAAGTATTTTAAAATGCCAATGCTATATGCACTAGCAGATGTGATGACAGTTCAGGCTCCGGTGTAGTGTCCTTGCCTCGTCCTTGCAACCATAAGTAAGTGAGGTAAATGGCTAGTGACGTCGCAGTCAGACTTTTGGTTATCAGCGTTAAGGTGAGACAGGAAATCGTAAAAAGGTCAGACATGATAGACCGGAGAACAGTCACATGCACTGCAGATGTGCTGAAAAAGCCCAAAAAGTATGCAGCCAATCACAACCAAGCGTGCACTCAGCGACAGTTGTCAACTTAACCAGAGAACTCTGATACAAAAACAACATTGTCAGGTGGACACATGAATCACAATGTGGCCAGTATTAGGACTTTCCTTGCATTTCTGTCCAACTAGGGGCCTCAGACCTTAATACATTTCTTAGCTCCAAATGGGCCACCGCATCATAAGCAATGAGAGGGTTGTTGCTTTGGGCTTCAAGCAACCTCCTACTGAAATCCTCAGCTGCTGAAAGCCCTTCTGATTCAGGGGAGCCTTGGCAGCTTATCAGCTCATTTGCTTACCCATGCTTACCCATGCAATATGAACACAAGCTCAAACCTACTGCCAAAAACAGAATGGACACCAGGCAGAGATGGAAGCACTCACCCAATGTAAATCTTGCGACCATACCGACTAGCATCCGTCGTCTCCAAGAGGTAACATGCCCAGTGACGTGTGGTAAAATCAGCCATTGCTAGTAGCTCTTCCCTTGAAAAGTCCTGTAGCTGTGCAGAAGTTTGACACATTCAGCACAGCAGCTGATCAGCTAATTCAGCTACTGAAACACGGGCTTTGACAGACAAGAATTCTTATGCACGGTGTAAACCTGCTCATACTAAGCATGGCATCCTTGTGACTTTCCTGACGACCTCTGAAGATTGCATCCCTGCGCTTCAAGCTGCAGTTGACCTTATAATGGGGCCGGAAGGCAAGGGCTGGCAGACTCTGACAATAAGGAGGACAGTTGGCAGGCGCCATGGTCTCTGAATCAGTTGGTGGAGGTTGGGAAGCTAGGAATGGGGTACTCCAAGTAGGCTTTCCCCTTGAGATGAAGGGAACCTGCTTGCTTGTCTGAAGATTCTTTCAGGGGGGAACGGCAGAGTTAACGAGGGGGTGCCGTTTCTGCCTGGTAACGCCTGAAACCGGCAGGCTCCACACCGAAATTCGCTTTTAGCGGTACCGTCCACGCGGCGTCCGCTACGGGTCGGTACCGCACGGCAGCACCGGCGGTACCCGTCCACGCGGGCGTGTCCACGGGGACGGGGACCCGTCCGCGCGACCAAAGACTCCGTCATTTTGTAGCCGGTACCCCCCCATAATTGTATCGACCATTTTTGGCATGCATCCATTTTCTTGCTGTCCAGTGTGCGCCCCAAATGCGCGCGAGCGTACGCGTTATTGAAAATGGCGAAAGCCTTCGTTATGGAACCGTGCAAAGCCACAGTACGACGTTGGAAATGGGTGGCGACTCCGCCCTGTGTTTTCTCCGGCGTTTGGCCGCCGCAGTACCCTTAAAGATGGCGTGTTTCTGGGCGCGAGAAGATGGCGGCGCGATCGCATTTTCAGGAACTTCACTCAGGCATTGTAAAACTGGTGTACGGTTTTGCAGTTATGCTCCTCGCCCTGAAATATCGGCTCCCCGTTTGGCACCGGAAAGTTTGTACAGCATGTTCTGACTCGTTTGTCGTATTCTGCACGTCTAGTCGGTCGGCCGACTGTCGCAGGGCGTACAATTGGGTTTCGCACGTGTGTTAAGTTGTCGCGGACCGTCGATTGTAGTTCCGGTCTGTTTCAGGGGGTACCCCTGTCGTCTGGAAATGGTTTTCGTTTAGGTAGTGTCAAGACCTTAGGCTTAGGTGCGGAGGCGGCCGGTGGTCCCGGGCAGGCAAATAAGTCGCCGGGCGGCCATTGTCCTGGCCGGATACCGGTACGTTATACTGTATACGCAGAGTGCAAGCCGTTAATTTACATGTAATTTTAACTGCCAAATCTGTCGACAAACGTCCATCACCAGTCCGTTCGGATTGTGTAGGTACAAACGCAATAGTTTCAACCAGCTAGTTCAGTTCCTCACCGGCGGGCCGCAACCCTGACAAACCTTGAGCAAACCGGCAAAGATCACAAATTCATAAGAACTTAATTACTGCAAATCACCTACAATAATACATCATAGCTTCTGTAACTTCTGATAAAATATGATCAAATGGCATGCCGAGTGCAGCATATCGTGCTGCCAATCTAGTTGAAGGGGGTGTTTCCATAAGGCCCAGGGGGGCCTCGGCTTCGCCGCGGGGTCCCAAGCCCCCCCCCCTCCCACCCGGCGGCATGTAAGGGGACGTCGTCCAGCCAAAAGTAAACGCAAAGATTTTGCAAGGGCTTTGATAGGGCTTTTTGATAATGCACCGCATACGGTATACCGTATATCGCTCGGTTTGTGCACGCTGTGAGCCCCGCAGGGCCGCTTTCAAGCAACTTCGGCCCTTTCTTGACGCATTTTGGGGCAGACTTCGTACCAATATGATCAAGAAATGTGGACAAAGTCTAGTTATAAGGGGTTTAAGGGCGACTCCTCTCATGGGGTCCCAGGTGGTCCCCCCCAGGGACCCTCACTCTCAAACACTGCGCTGGGTCCCCCCCCCCTCCGACCCAGGTTCTGCATTTTGGTCCAGAGCCCCCCACCCCCCTAGAATTATGGGGGGGTACCACTTACAAAATGACTCTACCCTTAGTACCATCTATGAAGGACAGATTGCAGGGCCCACATCCGGCATGCAGGGTCCGGACAACTGAGATTCATGCGGTCCCAGCGGCAATCACAAAGCGTGCGTATCAGGGCCGCCCATAAGAACGCCTTCAAAACACTTTCTATTAGCAGGTCGGAGGGTTTCACTTTTCGATGTTTAGCGTCTTTTCAGAAAAGGATGACTATCATTAGGAACGGCAATAAACAAACTGGTCTAGCCTACTTAAACGGCTGCAATGAATAGCGTGCACAGTTGGTCCAATTATAAGCTGTCTAGCCGTAGACAATCGAGACAGGCTGTCAATAACGTTTTCAATATTGTAAGCTACATAAGTTAGCGAATAATCATTTCGACCAGTCATTATACCGTGTGCTAAGTCCTATAAATATTGTTCACAACTGTAAAGAATGTAAACTGATTGGCCAAACGCGTCTACGCAGTCAGACCTTGCAACTCGCTCCCACTACTTACAAGACGTCCTGCAACTATGGTAACATTTCAAGTCCAAGCTAAGATTATCTCATCCAAGTGGTACGCCGCGCACAGCCGCACAAGCATCATTCTCCTAACCGAACCCCCTAAGGTAACTGCAACTTTCTTATTCCCTGCAAACCCCTCGCACCGATCCGTTTCGCCACTTCGAACTCCACCCTAAATCTCTGTACAGACCCCCGCCAATCGCTCTGAATTCCTGCCCCGAAACCCTCAATACACTCGACCCGAAACCTCCCCATCCTCGCCAAAATCCCCGCTGCAGACCCTCACCAAAGCCGCTAAGATTTACGAATCCTCGCAAAACCCCTCGCTGAACCCTCAACCGCCCAGATCTCGCCAGTACGCCAGAACCGAACCCTGTCTTCATTTCTACAACTCGCTTCCCCCCACGCTGCGAACATCATTAAAAGCCGCCCTAAAGTCTCTGGGCCCTCGCAAAGCCGCCTCTCGCTAAACCCCGAAAGGTCACGCGGCCGCTGTCGCGCGCGGAAGCCGGCTCAGCCTCAGGGATATGCCGAACATCGCCTTTTGGAGCGCGGCCGCGGTGGGCCGCCGCTCGGGCAGCGTGTGCCAGCAGCGCTCAACTAGCGCCACCAGCTCTGAACCGTACACGTAGATCTCGGACGGCCACGTGTACCGCAGCCCTTCGTCGAAATGGGAGTGGAGGGCCTGAGAAGAAGGAGGAGACCTTAGAAATGGACGCGGACGAGTCACCAGATTCAAGCAACACTGCCCAATGTAGGACTTCGAAAAACGCGAAGCTTAGACCATTGTTAACGAGGCGACTTTGCGAGCCATTCTTCACAAGAAAAGAGGATCGTCAACCAAGTCCGGGTTTTACTTAGATGCCCTTTTACGACAGCTGAGTGAAAGCGGTTGTTTTGTCTTTAACCAGGTTCGGTTAAAAGCCAAACCTTCCTGTGCTTGCAGCCCTGTTACTAAATAGATACGGAGCGCGGTGGAACGAGGACGAAGCACGAAGTAGACGAAGGAGATTGGGGATGACTAGAATATGAGAACGAGAGAAAAGGAGGTGGAAGGACGTGCCAGGGGAGAAGAATGAACCGGGCGAGACTACAAGCAATACGGATGGAGAGATGGTAAGACACACGGGAGATAGGTAGATGGAACGAGGTTGAAGGAGATCAAAGTGCGAAGGAACTCCAGCACAGCTTCCAAAGGAACGACGAAGCAATTGGAGGACCGTCAAATAAAAGCAGCGCCGCTGACCTCGGTGTCCGAAAACTCCAAGCACGGCTGCGTTCCCGTCAGCAGATTGTGCAGGGTGACGCCAGCGGCGAAGATGTCGGAGGCGGAGGTGTGGCAGAGCTCCACGTGGACCTCCGGGGCGATGTAGCCCTGCGTGCCGCATTGTACACACGGTTTTGAGAAAAGACGTGAGCTACGGATTGAGCGACACCGTAAACGTGCGTGCGGGATGAGAAGTGAGGCTACTGCAAATGCTCAAGCAGATACGAACCATGTTCATGGACTTCTGACATGCTTGTCCAAATATATTTGCGAGAAGGAAGTTCAGATTGATGGAGAAACCTAGGAAGCAGCCACGACTGCGGTAAAGTGCGCAGAGATCCCTTCCAGTGAAAACAACTTTGAGTCTCAGTTTCACAGGTGATAGATTTGGGAATCCGAAGACTCTGCAGACGATTTTAGAGCTTCGATCAGAAGTTCCTTCCCATGCATGTCAAATGGCTTGACCAACGAAATTGTGCAAGAGAGGGAGTCAGCTGGTGGTGTTCCCACGTCGCCGCCCCGTGCCGCCTCCTCGGCTGAAGTCACCAGTCCGAAGTCCGCCAGCTTGGCGACCCCGTCCTTGGCGAGAATGTTCTCCGGTTTGATGTCCCTGCGCGGAAAAAGAAGACTGGTCAGACTTCGGCTGTCTCCTCATCAAACCTGCATTTCTCCAACGGAAGCAGAGGAAAAAGCAAATCACATGCGGACACGGACTCGAAGATGAGAGACGGTTACAATTCAGACTCGGACGGTGAGAAAAGTGGGAACCAATGATCATTGTGAGGGGCAGTTAAAACTGTGCTGACATCTAACACAGACGCATTGCGCTGTCTACATCTGCTCTTCCGTCTTTTCAAACGAAACAGAAACGAAGACGGGATATTGAGAGGCATACAATTGCCAGGACTGTCACGCATGTCTTCCAGCTTCGTCTCCACCAGTGCCTTCTTAAACCAGTATCAGGACCCTGTCTCGAGTCACATTCAAACCCGTTGCATTCTATGCAGTATTCAAAATGCTTCCGGCTCGCTTTAAGAACCATTGGTTTGCTCACCGGTGGATCAAGCCGCGCTCTTGCAGCCACGTCAGCGCGCCCGCCACGTGCCACATGTAGCGCGCGATCTCGTACAGGCGGGCGGGGTTGAAATCGGGGGTGGCTCCGGCGACGCTCCAGTCCGGGGGGGAGTTCGCGAGCTCGAACAGCAGGCCCAGCGCCCCCTCATACAGAGTGTAACCCTCGAAGCGGATAATCTGTGGGCAGTCGCGGCACCGGATGAGGTTCTTCGCCTGCAAATCGAAGGAAGGAGAACGGCGTCAAGTATTCCGAGAGGCTCCCAGTTTGAAACGAGTGCAGTTGTACGAACTTTGGTGCTATGGTGTCTCGGAACTTGACCTAAGTCAGGTTGACTTTTATGGTTGGTGTCTTTAGAAGATTCTGATCCTAGTGTTTCTTTGGACAAAATACGACGATGCTTTTTCACAGAAGCCAATCTGCAGTCATTTTGAGTGACATCTGGAAGACCCATCGGAGTTTTCTACCTTTCAAGGTCATGTTTTCACGAAGCCAAGTTCGACTAAGGCTACGCAAACGGCCAAAAGACGTTAAGCACAACCCTTATCTTAACATTCACGCGCTTTGCGCCTGTACCTGCTAAAAACTGCCACTCAGGCCCTTGTTAGTGTCAGAGAGAATGAACCGAGGAGAGAGCCTACGGAAGTCTTCTTGCTCACCTCCAGCATTGAGCCCTGGAACAGGAACTTGGCGGCCAGGAAGCAATACTCGCCCTGAGAATCGAAGCCAGTGGCGAGGCAAACGATCCCTTGGCCCCCCTGCGAAAGATAATGCACAATGTCAATACAGAGCTGTTGCAGTTGGGGCACTCCTGGAGACTTTGAATACTCCGTCGATTTTCAAAAGATGCAGATTGATTCCACTCGGTCCCAGCATATCGTTACAAGAGCCTTCGTTTTGGCAATCTACTTGAAAAACAAACGAAAGTGGCTCTTCGAATCAGCGCGCACACGCTCGGCATGACTTTGGCGCAACCGGAAGAGGATTGATCTGAATTTCAGAACAGTGCTTTTCCAACAGATTAAGTCATACGGCAAGGGGAATACAGCTTCTTGGAAAAGTCGGCAGTCGAAAGTCTTAAGCTCACCTTGCCCAGCAATCGCAGAAACGACATGTTCGAGTAATACTCGAGGCCAGCTGCTGCCAGGAAGGCATGCTGGTCCTCCGCCGGCTCCTGCAAGCAAAAACGAAACAGATTAAGATACTTATTCTTTCCCAATCCTAATGCACAGCAGGAACAGATTGAGTTACTTTTCTTTCCCAGCTTTCCCAGCCTTCCCAGTTCCAGCAAGATCCTCCAGAAGATTGACAATGTTGCAGGCTGAAACTCAATCAAAGTATTCCACTAAGCAGAACCTCGAAAAATTCACATCCTGGAAACTTGCAACAAGATGTCTTTCAAAACGGTGGCCCCTTGTAAAGTTGCAATTGTGGTTTCTTTTTAGGCCATTCCTACCCTCAGATCCAACCCCTCTGTCTTCGTTATAAATCTCTTCATTACAATTAAACTTCATAATTCTGATCACTGAGTGGGAGCTTTTGCTGACCTGCGGCTGCAGCCACGCCTGCACCAGCGCCGTGTCGCCCCCCCTCCGCCACCGGGAGTCCCCAACCTCCTCATCAACCAGGACACCCCCCATCTCCTGATCCTCATCCCCCTCGCTTACGTCATCGCTCGTGACCGTCTCCTCCGTGTCGCTGTAAAATGAATACAGCAGATGCTGCTCGGATGGCGAGAGCGCGACGGCCGCCAGGACGTCGCTACCAAGGAGTGCCTCAAGCAAAACTACTGTCTCTGCTAGCGGGGCGGGGCAAGGAGAACTAGACTGGGCGCCTGGGGCGCGCGGGCTGGGCGTAGGGAGCGCCTCCAGGTCAAAGTCAGGGCCGGAGAAGACGCCGAACCTGGGGGGAGTGCTCTCCGGGGGTGCGAACGCGTCGTCGCTGAACAAACCCACCCCGAGTAGGGAAACCTCGAGGGGGCTCTCCTGCGCCCTGCAGCTGTCCCCCTGGTCGTGTGCGTGGCTGCTCGGGGGAGGGACTGAGACCAGGGGGGCAGCGGCGGGGGGGCAGGGCGCCACCTCTGAGGCCCTGGAGGATGCTACCTGGAAGGAGGAAGATTTGAAACTGATGAGTCAATCTAGCAAATTGAGAAACCTCGAGAACAGGGAAGAGGTGTCTTCATCAAGAAGCAAAGAAATTGGGTGAATAGACACACGCGTCGTTGGCCATCGTACTGTTTTGCAATGCAGGATCTGTCGCGAGCGAATCTTAGCTTCCTGATTGCCAATCAAAGACAAGTTGAAAATTCTGTTCTAGACAACGTTGACAAACTCTTTGAAAAAATGATCATGAGAAGTGTGACATTGTGATAAACTTGCACCTTGGCATATCATTCACAACCAGACACGTGTAACACAAGCAAAGAGAATCGACAATGAACAAAACACTTAAAAAGTATGACCTTATCTTCTACGTAATGCAGAAAGTCTAGTAGCAATGTAGCAGCCGAATGGTGAATCGATAGAAATGACCAGCATCAGGACATATATATTGAACAAAGGGATGGCAAGCGACACAAAACACTCTTGCGTGCTTTGCCATCTGCGTGTGCATCACATGTTCTTGAAAGCTTTCAGCAGATACATCTTCTGCAATAGAGAACAGAATACAAACTACCTATGAGGTCATATTCCCGCCAGATTCTGTCGCACCTCACCTTGGTAGAACAAACTTCACACTAAGGGACACTCTACGTCAAAACAAAAGCATGCTGTTTTGCTGTTTCTAAATTTGCTCACCTGCTGGTCAGCATACTCCGCAGGGTACGCAGGGCTCGCCTGCTGTCCCTCCTCCTCCCCTCCTGGGAGACCCTGCTCCACCTCTGCTCCCTCCTCTCCCTCCTCCCTCCCCTCAAACTCCTCCTCTCCCGCAATCTCCTCCCCCTCCACTGTCTCCTCAATCCCCTCCTCTCCCTCATCCCCCCCTAGAAACTCCTCCTCTCCCTCCTCCCCACCAACCTCCATCACCACCTCCTCCTCCCCCCCCTCCTGCTGGCAGAGCTCCTGCCCCCCCTCCTCATCTCCGAGAAGTCCTTGCAGGGCCCCCAGTGCAAACCCCCTCCCCACCTCCACCAACAGCTCGTCAATTGGGAGATCATCCCAGCTGGTGACTGTAACGATTACGACTGGTTAAGCCTAACCTCGTTCTCGACAGGATTTCGTTGACCGCGAGTTAGCGAAACGGCGGTGGTTACGTCTTAACGACGCACTGCGCAGCTGTCTGCAAGACGGCGTAATATCCCGGATGGATCGGCTTCAGTGAGCCGATGTCACCGTTCAGGATACGTT
>DF237923.1:4878-20117 GCA_000708835.1 Klebsormidium nitens | reverse complement strand
ACTTCTAACAGTCACATCCACCGACCCGGCGTTATTTTCGGAATCGTAGTCTTCCAATCCTTCCTCGCCGTCCGCCTCCTCCTCCTCCAATTGCCCGCTTTTTCCGCTCTCTTCTCCTTTCTCCGGCTCGCTTGCGTTGCGCCCGCCTTCCTCGGAGTCTCTCCGCTCAGCCGCCAATGTAGGGGCCCGGTAATCTTGACCACAGAGGAAATTTTAAGTTTCCGGTCTGCGAACGCGGATTCCGGCCTTCGGTCGCGTGTAATCGTGCGGAACCGCGCCAGCCAGACTGAACGCTGCAGACTGCAGCTCGAGTGCATGCGGCAGAACTTGGAAACGGATGCAGAAGCAGCAGAACGCTCAACCAGTTGTTCTCTACATGGATAGAACGTTGCATTTACCAGCTGCATTGCACTGCATTGGTTGCATTGGTCATGCTTTTCTGCTGGCTTCTTGAGCTGCATCCGTTGTCAGCTGCAACTTGTCTCCAAGTGAGCTACTAGACCTAGTGGTGGAAAAGTTGGGAACCTTGTGAGAGGCCTTTTGAGATGATGATAAAGCAGACGCGTCTCATCTTCAGAATCTGCCTTTAAGGGAAGCACAATCTCGTAGAAGCCTAAATGAAATGGCTGCGGCCAGTAGCCTAGGAAAGAAGCGTGCTTCTGAGGGACTCGAGCAGGATGGTGGCCACTGTTTTAACATAGACATGCCCTCTCGCAAAAAGGTCCCTGTAGAAACCGCTGGGAAGGAGAATGTTGACCCTGTGATGCCGGTCAATCTGAGTAAGCATATCTCTGCTGATGGCAATGCGGCATTTGACACGGACGTGACTAAACATAAGGCATCGTCCCCTTGATCAGCAGCCAATGTGGTCAGCAAAGCTCTAGCTGCGAGGGACAAGATCTTCAAAGAAAATTGGCGTGTTGTAGAAGCGGGGCAGCCATGCACAGTTGGGGGCTGCAAATTCTGCATACTGGGGTCATACATCTCCAGCAAGCGTCACTTTCATTGCTTAGTCTGCAATCAGCATCAATCTGAAAGGATCTCTAATGCAAAGTCACATGGGGCAGTGTGTGAAAAGGACTTTATCGGTGAGCTTACGTCCTTATATCCTCGCGTTCTCTTTCTGAAGTCAAATCCTGCATTTGCTAGCTTCAGATGTATCAGATACGCTGTCGGTCGGTTAACATATGCATCAGATTGCTGTGCTCGGGTTCTGAGTTTTGTTGAAAGTTATTTCTGCAGACGGGTACATTCTCACTCGCAAAGAGGGAAGCTGCAGCTATGCTGGCTGCAAGTTTGCTAAGACGGACGGCACTACTATAAAAAAGCACTGGCACTGCACCGCTTCTCGCTGTGGATTTGGCGTCGCAAAGAAAGATAAACTGTCTGGTCATCTTAACTCGCACAAACAGGAAGCACAGCGCGCAGGTAAGCGCGCGATCTGGAATGTTCTAATTCGTCAGGATAATTGGGGCTCTCATGTTTGAAAACAGGAGTTTCTGCTGATTAAAGGGGTGCTAGCTTATGCAAGGGTTGGGATTTGCCTTCAACTGGCTCTGATTGTTGTGTGTGTTGGGGTTCTTTGGACAAAAGCGATTTGTCATTTGTGCTCTTGTTTCTGCAGAGGCCCATGTTCAAGAGACTTTCAAAGCTCTTACCAAGAGGGATGACAACCACAACACTAAGACGTTAGCACCGGGTGTGGCATCAGCAAAACAGCTATAGTACAACAAACTTTCACAAGAAGAGCCTAATGCGCCGGCGCCTGTAAGCAGTTTCAAGGCCTGGTCCCTAGCAAACAATGTTCACAATGGTTCATGAGGATTGCAGTCCCTCTCGTATGTGAACGAGTTCTACATTCTTGTCAGAAGCAGGGATGACTGTTGCGAGTGAGGATTGGCAAAAGGTTTCAAAACCAACTGCTGCTGCTGATTTCAAAGTCTTTTGACAGGTTCCTGCAGCTTTGGACCCTGCTTCGCTTCTGCGCGCGCGCGCCAAGCTTGGTCGCCAGATCCCGGTTGCGCGGCGATGCGCTCTGTTCAATGGTGAGACACGCAAAGCTGCATTGTTCCCCTGTTCGCTTGTAGCGACTGCAGCTCAACAAGCGCTGAACAACTGCGGTTTCCTCTTTGATCTGCTCTGCTGTTCGTCTACCTGTCTGTTATGGGCGTAGCTTTCATTGATTCACTGGTTGATAAACATGCGTGTTGCTGCTTGCAGCAACTTCCGGCATGTTCCCAACTTCTACCGGCGTTTCGAGGAATCTGTCGCTGCTGCCACGATCCCTCCCTCTGGCTACTTCGTTTGGATGCTCGCTGCTGACGGCCCCCCCTTCAACGCGCTCTGCTGCGGCCCTGCATCTCTCCAAGAGGCTCAAGAGCGCGAGACCGACGAGCCTGCTCTCAAGGTCCATGACTTGGTGCCTATCAATGACCGCCGCTTCTATGACAGGGGCCTTCGGGCGGACGCACCCTTGCCGGCGTTGTGGGAGCTGTCTTCTGAAGCCATCGACATCCAGCCACTGTCGTGCATCGACGAATGGGGTCAACTCTTTGAGCTGTCTGGCGGCGTCTACCGCCTGCGCTCTGAAGACGAGCTGGCGGCTCTGGAGCGGGAGGGCGACATGCGGGATACCGCTGCAGCGAAGGTGCTGCATTGGGAACTCTGCTCTTGAATGCCGTCCGATGTATTATATGCTTGCGTGCTTGCCAGATTCGTTGGCCTGGAGTTTCTCTCTTGTGTGAATATCGATCAATCGACTGTTTTGGCTCGTTTCTGGTTGCGTGTTGCGGCTGTGAAATGCTGATCTTTCTTCTTCACAACTTCTCACCACCTGCAAAACACATATCTGCGAAATCTTAAGTGTCACCTTCATTTTGCAGGCGCGGTCCCTTGTTGATGAACTCGTCGAAAGCATGGCGCAGCACACGCCATCTGCCGGGACAGAGCTCATGCCCCTACAGCGAGCTGCATCCCCCATGCTGCTTCCTGTCGTGCACTTGCAGCTGGTTGGAGTGGATGGGCAGCGCTATATACCAGCGCGCTGCCCTCGCTTTGAGGAGCACCCTGGTGTTGCTTGCGCTGTCCAGTTCCGGCGTACGCTGTTTAGAGCGCTATCCGATCGATGTCGACCGTCCCAAGAGGTTGAAGGTCGATGAGTACAGCTGCTATGCAACTGGTAACAGAACTGTCCTCAGTCTCGAATTGTCTTGGTATTGCGTTGCTTCTGCTTGAGGGTCCATATTGTCATGCTAACTTGCTACTGCTGTCAGATTGTGCAAAGTGTACTGGTCCTCACGTTTGCAGTGTGATTTTGAGTTGCCTGGTATCTTGCATGCAGGCAAGGCGTCCCGATTCACGTGTGACCATCCAGCTCTGGCACGCACCGACCGTCCCCCTGGCACAACTTACCGCCCGAACCTTCTTCCCGTGGGCGATGTGTACTTCAGTGAAGCTGCCGCCATGCTGCTGCGACAACATATTTGCGACAACTAGAATGTGCAAGCCGTGAGTCCTCAGGCCCCTGTGCCCAGGACTTCAATGACCAGTGCGGTGTTGATGCAAGTTCAGTGGCGGCAGGTATCTAGAGGACTGACTGTGCTTGTGCGATTGAATCAAGGTGTGTGAGTGACGTCCAATGTGTTAGATGGCAATTCCCAATGTTAAATACAGGAAAGCTTGTGGTCCATGGTATTGTGAGCCCGCGCGCTGAAGCTTTGTTTTGTCATCTTTGATCCCAGGCTATCAGGAACCTATTTCAGCTCTGGTCCGTGAACCAGCTTTAGGCTCTACAAGAGGTGACAACCTGACGTTGTTGTGGCTGGCCCTTTTCTGGCCCTTTTCTGCATCTGTCGTGCACGCACCTCTGCAAGCCCCTTCGTGCTCTCCACATCTGGTCTGTGCCGGTCCGAGATTGCTGCGAATGTCTTGTCTTGCAGCTCATTGCAGCGTTCATTGGCTTCCAGGTTATCATGAGGGAGGCATTGACCTCATTTGCCCCCAACGATGACCGCCTGCTGGACGCGCTCAATCGTATGCTGCCATCAACTGAGACAGTGACCAACATGTTTCTTCTCTGGCACGAGAAGCTCGTCCGCCCCAACCTGGCCAACTACTACAAGGAGATTGTCTCCTATGACGGATATCCTCCAACGGCACACTCCCCTTTGCCTGCATATATCTCTTCACTGCGCTCTTGTGGTCTTGGTTGCATCCGCTTCCAAACCGTCTCTTCCTTGACTGCTTTGCACACAAAAGGTGGCGTGGGATGTTTCTTATACGGCAGCTAATGGGGTCATGATCAAGCTGGACGGGGCCGTTGTGGAGGAGACGACTGCGGAAGGGGCGATCGTGTGCAACCATGGCGCAGTCAGCTCGGTTCCCGCTGCGTTCGTTACCGTCACAGGTACGTGCGTTCGCTCTCCGGCCAATGATTGTGACATTTGGTTTTCTTACCTACAATTGCGTCTCATGTGAGGCGTCTGGTACGTTGGCTGCAAGCCCTGCAACATCTTACAAGTCCCAAAGGTGTTTTATTATGGTTTTTCACTGTCACTTTCGGGTCATTGCAGGCGCTGCTGGGCTGGCGCTCGAGTCGCCCATTCTGGTGCCTCACGGGAGCCATCAGGCGCTTGAGAGCGTGGTGAGCTATGGTCTTATATCCAGAGCCTTGAGTCGGTTTTCCAGAGCATTCCCAAAACGTTTCGGTCACCCAGACGAGTGTTGATGTCTGCAAGTACGCATGCTGCACGTGAACCTTTAAAAGAAAACTCGATTTAAGCTATGAGTGCATCTGCAGATTACCAAGGTCCTGCGGTACCGCGCGGAGACGCAGGGACCTAGCGCACCACCGCCCCTGCTGGTCACTGACTCCATCAAGCGGGACCACGTTTTCATCCGCCGGTTGCTTAAGGAGATTTTCCCCACTATCTCCGAGGCGGACTTTGTTGTCGCCGAGGTGCGTGGTCGCATCGGCTAACCGTTTCTTGCTCGAATTTCGATTTTCAACGGTCTCGTTCTGCTCAGCCCTGCGCTTCCCCGTTCAAAGTACTTGACTGAGTAGCTCTATTCGCAATTGGTTGTGTTGAACCGTTTTCTAGTCTCGGATCTGCTTTGATGTGGATGCCTAGCTCGATATATTTCGGAAGCCTGGTTAAACTTTGGCACGGGCCCGCAACTTTGCCGTTGTACACGTGGCCAAGCTGTCCAGCAAAATCCGTTTCTAAAGGGTTGCCTGACCAGCACTCCCTGCAGATTATCAAGCATCGCGAGTGGGCGTTCTCGCGGAAGCTTGAGAAGGGCCATGGGGACTACTCGGCTGTAAAGTACGACTTGGAGCTGTGCTTCAGCGGTCGTCTCTCCCGGCCGGACCCCACGTCCGCCAGCCCCCGCCCAACCCTGGGGGACTCCGACCTTCGGCCTCTCTCCCCCGAGAACGTTGTGGTCGAGGCTCCCTCGACGTGCCGGAGCCCTGTTGAAATTGCGGCCGTACTGGAGCGGGCCTTCCAGGGCGAGAGCCTGCACACTTCCGAGGTAGGAGCGACACGTGTCTGTTCTTCAGCGCTCTTTGAAGGCGCTCTTTGAAGGAAACAATTACTCAGACCTGTTCGAAACCTCGTTGTCGCTAATTGTTGGTGCGAGGCCGACCTGATCAGAGTGGCCTTTTTTTGGGTTTGCCTGCGAAACCTGATTCACCAACCTTTCTCTTCTTGCTTTCAGTTACGGTTCTCGACGGCCCTCATCCACAGCGGACGTATGGAGGTCAGCACCGCATGGGTGAGTCTTTGTTGGGCAACTGTTCATGCACGTGAGCGCTGTTCGCACACCTCTGTCGGTAGGGGTGAGGGCCTTGTTGTAAGTTGATTTTGGGGTTTAGTGCGTCTTTCATTGCTGCAAGCCCCCTGTGTTTCGATGTTGGAAAGGCATCGATTGGTCACTCCTGTTGAATGTGGACAGCGGCTTTGCCTACAAGATCATGTCCTCCCGGACGGTGTCCAGCTGCGGAGCCGCTTCTCTCCTAGCACCGTGCAGCGCTGCGCTCTCGCAACCCTCCGCCGCTTGTGCGTGAAGTTGCGTCTCAAGCCAAGCGACGTGGATGCGTACTACCCCGTCGTTGGCTACAGCTGCCAGGCCGACCTCGTTTACAACGTGGCGGCGGTGCTCGCCTTCTACTCTAAGGTAAGTACAAAATGACGGCTTGTACAGCTGTGTAAAAGTCACGCACGCCAGTTCCTTTCTCGAGACCCTGCCCGGACTGCAAGCCCGGATTTCTCCCTATTTCTATCGAGCTTGTCTCGTTCCCTGTGCAGGCCCGCGCTTCTTCATCGACTGCCTTCCAGAGCGTCGCGGCGCGGCTCGGGGTTCTCTACAGTGGGGAGCAGCTTCGGCCGGAGCCGCCGCTTTCGGCTTCCTCCTCGCGCCGTGTGATGGGGGCTGCCGAGGCAATGGCCAACGCAGCACGGGGCATCTGCGACCGCATGTAAGATCGTTACTCAGAGAAATCTGTATAGAGCAGACTGCGGACAGTTTCTCCGTGTGCGAGAAGTGTTGCGTCCTCGTCCCCTGCCTCCCTCTTGTTGGCTCGAGTTTACAAAGTGCGTGTTGTTCTAGCAGTGTGGATTTGTGAAGGAGGATTTGATCCTTGTTGGAACGATTCCTTTTGCAGGGAGATCGATCACGCATTCAAAAACTTCGCCGAACCGCTGGTCCTCAACGCCTTGTTGGCGAATCAGAAATTGTTCAGATTCTTTCGCGATACAATCGCAAACGAGTCGCTCCACTCGGTGATCAATTCCAAGGATGCTGGGAAGGGCTGGAAATCCTTCGAGCTTGCACAGGTACGGCGCATGCTTCTTCCAGTCCTGTCAATGCTTACGTTGATGTCAGGGGTTCTTGTTTCAAAGTCTCAGGATGACTGCAACGCTGGGATGGGAAGGTCGGCAGCGTGGTGGTAGTTTCTGAAACAAAGTTTCATACACCTTGCGCAGGCGCGACTAGACACGGTGGCCATAGCGGTGAACAGCGGCATCCTGGCGCAGTTGGTCGGGCATTGGGGGACGAAGTACTCCCACGGGGACCGTGCGCTGGTGGCCCTCGCGACCAGTCTTCGCCAAGCCACGCGGGAGCTGTTGAAGAGGGCCTCACAAGGTGGGATACTTGCATGCGTACGTTTCTTGGAGATGGTCTAATGGGTTGCAAATGTATGCATCCCAGGATCGGCACACCCAGGAACTTTTTACGGAAATCGGGGGCAGTTGCTCGTTATGAAACATCAAAGCACGCAGTACGTCAATTTCAAGGGATGCTCTTGAGATTCGACTCTCACCTTGTGTAGGTGGTCTGGCGGTGCGCTGCGACTACATGCTGGTGATGAAGGGTGTGTTCCCCGCGCGTGTCGGTCTCTCCGACCTACTGCAGCTTGGGTATAGACTGCGGGCGATGCAGCACTCACGTTGGACGGAGGAGGAGGGCGTGGTACCGGGGTGTTTGAAACAGTATGCGAAGGATCCGTCCGTGGTCGGGGAGTGGGGCTCAGGTAGGTTATACTAGGTGATTTGGCATTCTAGTGTGTGGCGTAGCTTTTGAAGGGACGCCATATATGGAAGTCTGGCGCTGAACTTGATTTGAGTCGCCCTGTCAACAGGTCTAGGAATGAACGAGGGTTGGGAGTAGTTCGATGTTTCGAACCCCTCCGTGCGCTGTCCATATTGTGAGTTCGACACTCGTTTGAATCGTCTCCTTGTGGACGTGTGTGTTGCAGTTGCGCGGTGGATCAGCGAGGGTCATGTCCGGAGCCGGGACATCAAGGCGGTGTACAGGCGGATCTGCGAGCTCGGGGTGCGTGACCTAGGGATAGGGGCGGTGAACGAGCAGATTGTGGAGGAGGGGACGCAGGAGGAGCTGCACACCGACGATGAGACGTGGTGCGTATGTTTAGTAATCCGCTTGCGCTTGTGTCGTTTCGCAATTGATTGTGGGCCAATACATCAACAGGTGCCGAGCACGATCTGCTTTTCTGTCTTTACAACTCGTCGAACTTTCCTTTTCTACTGGCTTGTAAGATTGTACGTTTGCCAATAAGTCCAGTTCAGTATTCCGCACTCTTGTTGGACCCGAGCATGCATAATCTGGAAGTTACGGTGTCTGATGATCGGCTCGATGAAATTCATTTTTTACTGCAGCGGAGAGGACGTCCAGTCGGACGGCCTGTTGCCAACCGCCGGTGGTGGTGCCGCTCCCAAGTCAGAAGCAGAAGTGCAGCATACTGAACGCGGGCAATTCGAAGGTCCCACGATTGTAGCGAGCACGGCTCGTTATGGGCGCGCAGTCACGCGGATAGCTTTGTGAGTTGTGCTAATATTTGTAGCACCTGGAGCAAATATAGTGTGACTAGTGCGTTGTGGCCCACCGGTAGTAGTAGAGGCCTGCTTGTAGGTTGAGGTGATATTGTGCGTCCGGCCCTTGTATCGTGTTGAACAGGTCTTTGATTCTGGCGGAATCCTCTAGACGATCCCAGCTAATACTGCGCTAGACTGTGCAGTTCCCCTTAAAAACGGTGCCGTTGAATGTAACAAACTTGCATACAAACCTATCATAATATGACTGGAAATAGAATACATAGCATGCAAAGTGACTTTGCAATCATTTTGAAAGAATGACTTCGGCAAAGGATGATGGATGGATGGAAATATGGGTTGGTTAAATGATTGGTGCACATGTGCGGAGCTTGTTGCTTGCCGCCTTCACGTTCATTATTCATATTAGTGTGTATAAGCATATGCTGCATGACTTGGGTACGCAAACGCAACCGCCCCGTCCTTGGGTTGGGGTGCGAAGCATGTTAATCTGTGCCTTTAGGGTTTCAGTGTCAATCATGCAGGCCATATATGCAGCTGCAACCGACCCGTTACTGGGACGGGTGGGGTTGGTATGGGGGGTTAGGGTGGGTTGGGGTGCGGAGCATGTTGCTTTGTACCTTTAGGGTTTCAGTGTGGGTCAGGCCATATGCCAGTTGCAACCGACTTGTTACTGGGACGGGTGGGGTTGGAATGGGGGTTAGGGTGGGTTGGGGTGCGGAGCATGTTGCTTTTTGCCCTTAGGGTTTCAGTGTGGGTCAGGCAATAGATGTTAGCTGTAACCATGACTGGGAGTTAGCTGCCAACTTGTACTTGGGGTTTGCAAGCTTTTGTGGTTCGTCATGGTTTGTGAGTATCATTGAATGTTTTAGGGTTCAATCGAAACGCTTGCTTAGGGTTTGAGGGTCTTACATCCGGTTTAAAACACCCTTTTCTTGGATTATATTGAAACTTATCCCGACTCACGAGACTGTTTTGTATAACGGCCTAGCCATTTTTTCCTCAGATAACCGGCATGTGGCCTGGGCTGGTTGAGGCAGACGCGCATGGAACATATGTTGGTATCCTTTGGCTGGTCGTAGGGTATATCTTGATCGATGAAACTCAAGGAAAATAATAGTAAGCCCAGATAATAGTAAGGTAACCGCACTGTGACGGGTAGGGTTAGTATGGTGGTTAGGGTGGGTACGGGTGCGGAGCGAGTGTTTCTTCTAAGGTTAGGGTTTTTAGTGTTAGTCGGAGCTTACTATTATCTTGGCTTACTATTTTCTTTCTTGAGAATTATTCTTGATCGAACTGAACGTGGGGTGGCCTCCAGGCACTGTACCGGTCAGAGCCGGTACCACAGCCTGTACCCGGCACGATCCGTGCTTGCACGTACCGCAGCCGCCGCACCATCCGCGCTTGCCCGGTATCGCAGCCTGCACCATACGCGTTTGGCCGGTACCGCTTGCCTTGCTGGTACCGGTACTTTTGTTGAGGCCAACCGGGCTTTGGTGGCCTAGGAAAACCCCTCATTCTGCCGGCCAACCGGGGCGATTGTTGACCTCCAATTTCCCATTTGCCTCGTGAAATGGGACAACACATCTGAGAAGTCATGTGATGCAACTCAATTGACTTGCTGCTGCCAGTGTTGCTTTTGCAGGCGCTGGGGAGCCATTTCTCAGTCGTACAACTTGCTTTTGTTGAGGGGGGGTTTTTTAAAAGTTTCCTCTTTAGACGCTTTCAGGATCTTTTGGTAACCCAAGCTACACATATACAAGGAGCATGGCGATCCGCAAAGGAAAGGAACTGGGGAAGCGCCTCGAGGCTGCCAGGGACCTTCTCCCAGATGATGTCAGATCGATGCTGCCTGCCAAGGTTGGAGAGTGTGTAGAAGCAGTAGCCAGATCAAAGGGCTCAACAGGCATTGCTCTGATTGGAATGTTCCTGACTGCGGTCTCACACTGCTTTGGATACAAGTCAGAAGTGACGTTGGCCGACCGGATGATCGATTGGACGCAGGTCTTGAGACATTGGCACATTCTTGTTTCCCCAAGTGGCACAAACAAGAGCCCGCTGATCAAGGCTTTGAATGAGATCATGGAGGGGGTCGAGGAGCGGGCTGAGGGAAAGACGATGCACGCCGTGAAGTTGAACTTCTTTTGGTCGAGCGCAAGTTTTTACAACTCCCGACGCCGTTCAGTGTGCTCAGATGCAGTGTCAACCAGCTTACTGACCTGTGGAGGTTTTGAATCCTATTCTTTCTGCGAGCTCGAAATGTTTGGGGCAACATTCTGGTAACTGTTGTCGTCATCTTAGAATCTTTCACTGATTTGATTCTTTTGCAAGTAGATGCAGCTATGACATCATAAGAATGCAAAAATTTGGGAGGTCTTGTTCAGTGGTTTTGGTCTCTCTGACTGTAGGTACTCATGTCTGCTGGCGCTGGCCTTGCTTATATGCAGCTCGGCATGCTGTGTGATTGAAGAGTTGGTTGTTCTTGCATCCTGACGATGGTGTGTCCTGCCCCTGCAGAAGACCTTGAACCACTTGTACGACGACCTGACGCGGAGTGTGAACCCCGAGAAGTTTCTTTGTGCGCCAGATATTGGGCTTAGATTGAAAACTTAGATCTGCACACCAAGGCGGGGTCCAAGCAGGAGCACACGCTTCTTCTCGACATGAAGGATGGTGGGGGATGGCCGAACGGTGTCAGAGGCAGCAATGAAATGGAGCCGCAGCACGTCCTGAAGCGCACAGCCGTGGCACTCTGCGGAGGCATCCAGCCAGATATCGCGCTCAGTTTCCTCACAAATGAGCAAACGTAGCGATGGGACTGTCTGGACGGTTTGAGATGACGGCGCCGCGCAGGCTGCAGGTCGAGAGTCTTTCTGAGCTGCGCACTGAGACGCTGCCAAGACGGAAAGCTGTAAACCGCGGCCCCGAAGTCCCTGCTAGGCCAGTCAGTGATGAGCAGCTTGTCTTCTCGGGCACCCAGTTGCGTGGCATGCGGGCACAAAATGCGGAAGCGACAGGGCCGTCGTCATCAGCGGAGAATGGCAGCTCGGAAAGAGCGCCAGGTCAGTGGTCTGAGGCCGAGAAGTTGGCATGGGTGCAAGCGCGGCAAGGGCTACCGGAGAGCGACTCCCAGCCAGCGGGCGACGAAGGTGGCGAGGAAGAGGAGCCTGTGCGCTTTGCAGCCAAGGAGTACCTGATTGATGTGAGGCTGTTGTGGTGGTGAATGGTTTGTGTTTGTTTAGTCGGGATCTGCATGGCCATCTCCCTCCCAAGGCTGATCATTAATTCTTATGTAGCACCTTGGTGTTTCAACCCAAAGCATCACAGGTGGTTTGTTCTCAGGATTCCTTTGGAATCGTTCTCAAAATGTTGTTCATGTGTCCGTTGTCTTTGCGGATGGCATGTGCGGTGATGGGAAAGTGTCACCTGTGTTCGATCTTGGAGACGTTGTGGCCAATAATATTGTCAGCATCTTTCTTATGAAAAGACGGTGCCTCGTGAAAACATAGTTTTGTAATTTGTATTGGTGAGGTGCTTCTGAGCAGAGCATAACCTGCTCTTGGATTGGAATGGAGCTCTCGAGCATGAAAGCAACCATGCAAAAAGCAGTGTGGCGCCGCAGGTCTGCTGTGAAGCACTAAGACCTTAATTTGTTACCTCTTTCGCATGTACATCATTCGCCCAACCCCAGAAAGCAGCGATCTGACCTCGTTTGTTGTGCTCTTATTTGCAGGTGCTGTCCAACATCTATAGCTGCCACCACAGGATGGAGATTCTAGGGAGTGAAGCGCTGGGCCAGGCGATCACGGCGTTCTACACCCTGAGTGACGACGCGTTCGTGCTGCTGGACCAGCAGTTCCGGCGCTTCAACACTGCTTCTACGCTGTGCGAGAAGATGGGGTTGAGCAACAGTTTGAGTGATCAATCACTGGCATCCATGACTTGTGGTCGACAGCGACTGAGATTGAAAGCGGTTGGTCTCTCATTGTAGGCGCCCCTGTGCACACGTACAGGTTCTATGCTTGGGAGAGTGGTGTCCGCTGGCGTTGGCTAAGTGTCCTGGTTGCGTTTGTAGCAACGTGCAAAGCCTTCTGGTGATTTTTACGTGGTTGTTGATTCATGCCGGACGAAAAGGTTTGAGTTCCTGCAAAAGTTCGTGAGACCCGTCGTTGACATCTCCATTCTGCTCACCCGGACAGCTCGTTGTGTAGCCAGAGCTTGCACACGATCTTCTTTTGGAAGATGGAATCGGTGATAAAATGAGGTGACAGGGTAGGGGCCAGAAAACGGCCTCACAAGTGCACCCCGACACTCTTGCAGGTCTCTTGGGGAAGGGCGTCGGGAAGCTGATGATGTTCTCGGCCCTCATCCACGGCCTTGCCGAGTTCGGAGACGGCGCTCGCTCTTGGACTCGATCCTGGCGCCGTCCGCATCCATCCAGTGATCCAGAAGAAGAGCGTGGAGATGGCGCTGCGAGTCATGGACATGTTCGACCGTCAAAAGATGACGTTCGTGGGGGAGCAGGAGCTGTTGGACGTCTATTAGGGCCGCGCCGTGGAAGAAGTGAACGAGCCCGGGGCGAACCATGCATGGCCGTGGCTGCTGGTGGGTGTGATTGTATATGGAATCGTAGTCCAGGAATTTCACGGGCTGATTTCAGTTCCTGGTGCCATGTCGTCGCTCGGAAGCGATAGCTTTTGGAAGGCTTAGCGCGTAAGAAACTCAAGAATCAGCTCCCAACCAGCCTCGGCAAGGACGGCCAAGCCGTTCAAGGACTCGGAACGGCCCTAACGTTGCTGTCACTGATGTTGACAATGCTCGTGCAGATTGGCGCTATGAAAAGCAGGAGCCCAGGAAATGAGCATGGAGACCGCAAAGGCACGTTGAAAGATAAGCGGAGTGGGAATAATCTTTTGCGAACAAGCAATCTGTCTCACGTTGCAGTTGTCGTTCCTCTTGCAGCCACCGCTGGCGAAATCCGCCGTGAAGATGCTCAAGAAGTTTGCTGCCGCTGAGAAGCTGCCCATCACGACGATCAACAAGGCTACCCCATTCGCATCCGGCGAGGAGCTCCAGGCGCGGAAGGACCTCGGCGCTGATCTGGGCCGCGACCTGTCCCCAATCGAGTACACGCGGCGAGTCGTGGAGTACGTCGTCAACATCGAAGAGGGCGTCTTCGGGCGCGTCATCGAGGATCACGAGGTCGTGCCAAGTGAGTTTGAGCAGTCTGGTGGAATAACCGACATTACTTGTTCCGTTTTCACTGCATTGAAATCAGTGGCGGGGTTCGTTACGTTGCACTATTTGTCTCTCTTTTTGGTCTGAAAGATCCTATCTGTCTAACCAGTTTCTTTTCGCTCATGAACCCACCTTCAGACGCCCTGCCTCAAAGTGCAACAAAGTGATCATACCTTTGGACTCCATAAGAGGTCTGGAATCGCTCGTTCGAAATCAGAAGAGGTTTGAGGTTGCTCGTTCGAAGAGCAGCACAATCGCGATCAGTTTGAAGAATCTACCTGGCCGCCAATGCAGACTATCCGGGCGCGCCACCGAGCAAGCAGATGCGTGAACGAGGACCAGTGTTCTGCAAGAAGGTCCCGGAGTCCGCTGAGGACAGGGAGAAGCTGATTGGGGCGCTTGAGCGCTGCTTTGGCAACAATCTGGGCATCGAGGAGTTCTGGCCTGGTGGTGTCCGCCGGCCTCCTCCTTCAGGCCCGGGCGCTCACAGGTGGGGGCTTCAAACGGGACGGCTGCGCGTACTTGTTTGAAGCGCTGAACACTTTTACAACAGGCAATATCCTCGAATGTACGATGGGAAGACGAAACAGGGTTTGTTTCCTGGCCGATCATTTTCGAGGGTTTTCTGCATGCTTCCAGCTCAAGGAGGGAACGTCGACGTGAATCGTAGTCTGTTTGCCTGTCTTCGGTTTCTAGATATCGATTGGCGTCGTTGGCAGGGACGTTGGGCTCTTGGTGAGCAGCCCAAGTGCTACTCAGTGTTGCAAAGCTGGCCGGAGATGGGGAACCACTTTGGCCTTGTTGCGCAGGAACGATGATGTCGCCGGAAATGTCGAAGAGATGAGCGAGGCACAGGACCGGGGCCCGAGCAACGAGAACCAGGAACCGGGGGCAGGACCGGCTGCAGACACGGGCAACGGTCGGTCGCCTCAGACTGCCAACGGCCACCAGGACCCGGGCCTACGGAAGAGTCAGCGGTCGACGAAGCGGAACCAGCAGTCCGTACAGGAAGAGGGTACCGAGCCACCGGCCAAGAGATCGAAGGGTGGCAAATGACTAGAGTACGGTCTGTGATTGAGCAATCAATCAAAATGTGTCTGGTGGTAGTGTAAGTTCGTGACGGTGACTCTTCTTGCTATGGTCAAAAAGTGCATGGGAGCAACAGCGGCTTCGACTTGGATAGAGCGTTGTCGGCGTCGGACGTGGCAGATGCATCTAGGGAACTCATGAAGTAGACTTTGCAACAGGCCTATTTGTCAAGTGTTAAGTGCATCGGTTGGGTGAAAGCATACATGTCGATTTTAGAGCGAGATTAGGTAGACTGGGATGTGGCGTGCGCATTCAGCTAGTGTATTTTGAGAACGTGCTGAGCAGGTTTGCAGAAGTGCAATCCACGCTTTATGGTTAGCTCAAGAATGAGTATTGCGGGACCGTCAATACACTTGGAAGGCAGAACGACTAAAGGTGTGTCGTACGCTACTATAATACACACAACGTGAATCTGAGCAACATGGTTGGCGCATCCGTGACTTCCATAGGCAGGTCGATTTAAGGAACTAAGGAACCATGCAGCCAGTGGCCACTTAAAGTGAACGGTGGTGACGCGGGCAGGATTGATTGTATAGATTCTGATCAAGACGGTGTCAA